>OU342746.1:11624549-11890823 GCA_910589775.1 Avena eriantha
ACACAGCAATGACTAGCTATGGTCCGTGAAAAGAACACACATGCAATGACACTGTTGGATCCATATGTGGTTTGTGAAAAAGAACACACATCCAATGAACTCTGGTGGATCCATATGTGATTTGTGAGAAGAACACACATGGAATGACTCTAGCTGTGGTTTGTGAGAAGAACACACATGTAATCACACTAGAGGATCCATATGTGGTTTATGAGACCAACACACATCCAATGACACTAGTGGATCCATGTTGAAGGAAATATGCCCTAGAGGCAATCATAGAGATGATTGTATTTCATGTGTATCCATGAGTTATTATAATGTTCCTTGAATATCCATATACCAGGCAACTTGTATTGATTGGAAATTATGTGAATTGTTTGTGAAACTCTTTACTTGTATGGTTATCTAATAATTGTCCCTAGTCGGAGTTCATGCGAGGACACACGTGAATATTAGACTAGCACATCGATTGGTTAATGACTATGTTTCGCAAGTCATTGACATGGAGATGTCAAACCAATGATGTGGACACATGTTATGAACATGGGGTTGGATTGACCCAACATGAGACTAGCAATAATACTTGCAGCTCTCTCTACACATCGTGTACGTTTTGTCCTTAGACCTGAGATTGTCGCATGTACTTGAGATGTGGATCGACCTACTTTGGGGCTATCAAACACTACTCCGTAACTAGGTAGTTATAAAGGTAGCTTTCGGGTTTGTCCTGATACATGCTGCAAGGCATCGGTCAATCAAGATGGGATTTGCCCCTCTCTACTTGAGAGAGATATCTCTGGGCCCCTCGAGTGATCGGATCCAGAAATGCATGGCCGTGCTACATATGGTTAAGAGTTAACCTAGTAAAGGGATTCTGAATCACAGTATCGAGAAAGAGAGGTCAGCTTAGAGCTAGACCAAATATCGTGAGGCAAAGGGAAAGACATGTACTCAACCTTGTGATGGTTCGTCCGAATGATCTTTATATGCGTTTAGGAGTTGGCACGTCTTGCTAGAGGCCGCTACCAACTATTGACGGAGTAAGTGTACTCGCGTCATGTCTATACGTGTATGAACCTATAGGGTCACACACTTTAGGGGCTGGAAGCCTAATGAGGATTGGATCCGAATTAGACCAGGCTTAGGCTGCTAATGGGCTGCTAATGTAGAAGCCCACCAGGGATGCCTATATAAGAGGGAGTGAGGCGAGCTGAAAAGGAGAGAGCATTCCACCCAGCCGCCACTCCTCTTCCGCCTGTGTTGCACGCGCAGACCTAGCAGTCTGGCGTGTGACGGCTTCCACTCCGGACGTGTGGATACCTCGGAGGTGCTGCATCTGTAGCACTTGGACGAGCCGCGCAAAGGGGAGCTGCTCGTGGGACGAGGACGAGGAGGAGACGTAGAACATCTACACTGCCGCAACGTGCTTCATCGAGTTCCGCACCTGCGCGTCTAGCGGTAATCCCGTGATCTATAACCATAGTATTCCTGGTTGACGCGGTAGAAATTTTTGATTTTACGCTAGTGTAGCCTACCCGTCACCCTTCACATGTGTGGTTTGTGAGAAGAACACACATATAATGACACTGGGTGTGGTTCATGAAAAAAAACAGATCCAATGAACTCTGGTGGTTCAATATGTGGTTTGTGAGAAGAACACACATCCAATGACACTGGTGGATCCATGTGTGGTTTGTGAGAAGAACACACATCCAAAACACACATGCAATGACACTGGTGGATCCATGTGTGGTTTGTCAGAATAACATACATGCAATAAACTCTGGTGGATCCATATGTTGTTTGTGAGAAAAACACACATGCAATGACACTGGGTGTAGTTCATGAAAAGAACACACATCCAATGAATTCTGTTGGACCCTTATATGGTTTGTGAGAAGAACACACATGCAATGACTCTAGATCTGGTTTGTGATAAGAACACACATCCAATGACACTGGTAGAACCATGTTAGGTTTGTGAGAAGAACACACATCCAATGACACCGGGTGTGGTTTATGAGAGAAACACACATGCAATGACACTGGTGGATCCAGATGTGGTTTGTGAGAAGAACACACATTTCAATGACTCTAGATGTGGTTTGTGAGAAGAACACACATGCAATGACACTGGTGGATCCATATGTGGTTTGTGAGAATAACAGACATGCAATCATACTAGTGGAACCATTTGTAGTTTCTGAGAAGAACACATGGAATGACAGTGGGTGTGGTTCATGAAAAGAACACACATCCAATAAACTCTGGTGGATCCATATGTGGTTTGTGAGAAGAACACACATGCAATGACTCAAGCTGTGGTTCCTGAGAAGAACACACATGCAATCACACCGGTGGATCCATATGTGGTTTATGACAAGAACACACATCCAATGACACTGGTGGATCCATGTGTGGTTTGTGAGAAGAGCACACATGCAATGACACTGGGTGTGGTTCATGAAAAGAACGCACATCCAATGAACTCTAGTGGATCCATATGTGGTTTGTGAGAAGCACACACATGCAATGAATCTAGATGTGGTTTGTGAGAAGAACACACATCCAATAACACTGGTGGATCCATATGTGGTTTGTGAGAAGAACACACATCCAATGACACTGGTGGATCCATGTGTGGTTTGTGAGAAGAACACACATGTAATGACACTGTGTGTGGTTCATGAAAAAAAACACATCTAATGAACTCTGGTGGATCCATATGTGGTTTGTGAGAAGAACAAACATGCAATGACTCTAGATGTGGTATGTGAGAAGAACACACATCCAATGACACTGGGTGTGGTTTATGAGAAGAACACACATGCAATGAAAGTGGTCGATCCATATGTGGTTTGTGAGAAGAACACACATGCAATGACTCTAGATGTGGTTTGTGAGAAGAACACACATCCAATGACACTGGTGGATTCATGTGTGGTTTGCGAGAAGAACACACATCGAAAACACACATGCAATGACACTAGTGGATCCATGTGTGGTTTGTGAGAATAATATACATGCATTGAACTCGGGTGGATCCATATGTGGTTTGTGAGAAGAACACACATGCAATGACACTAGGTGTGGTTCATGAAAAGAACACACATCCAATTAACTCTGTTGGACCCATATGTGGTTTGTGAGAAGAACACACATGCAATGACTCTAGATGTGGTTTGTGAGAAGAACACACATCCAATGAAACTTGTGGATCCATGTGTGGTTTGTGAGATGAACACACATCCAATGACACAAGGTGTGGTTTATGAGAAGAACATACATGCAATGAGACTGGTGGATCCATATATGGTTTGTGAGAAGAACACACATTTCAATGACTCTAGATGTGGTTTATGAGTAGAACACACATGCAATGACACTGGTGGACCCACATGTGGTTTTTGATAAGAACACACATCTAATGACACTGGTGGATCCATGTGTGGTTTGTGAGAGGAACACACATGCAATGACACTAGGTGTGGTTAATGAAAAGAACAGACATCCAATGAGCTCTGGTGGATCCATATGTGCTTTGTGAGAAGAACACACATGCAATGAGTCTAGCTGTGGTTTGTGAGAAGAACACATATGCAATTAAACTGGTGGATCCATATGTGGTTTGTGAGAAGAACACACATCCAATGACACTGGTGGATCTATGTGTGGTTTGTGAGAACAACACACATGCAATGACACTGGGTGTGGTTCATGAAAAGAACACACATCCAATAAACTCTCATGGATCCGTATGTGGTTTGTGAGAAAAACACACATGCAATGACTCTAGATGAGGTTTGTGAGAAGAACACACATTCAATGACACTGGTGGATCCATGTGTGGTTTGTGAGAAGAACACACATCCAAAACACACATGCAATGACACTGGTGGTTCCATGTGTGGTTTGTGAGAAGAACACACATGCAATGACACTGGATGTGGTTAATGAGAAGAACAGACATGCAATGAGTCTGGTGGATCCATATGTGGTTTGTGTAAAGAACACACATGCAATGACTATAGTTGTGGTTAATGAAAATAACACCCATGCAATGACTCTGGTGGATCCATGTGGTTTGTGAAAAGAACACACATGCAATGACTCTAGCTATGGTCTGTGAAATTAAACACACATGCAATGACACTGTTGGATCCATATGTGGTTTGCGAAAAGAATAGACATGCAATGAACTCTGGTGGCTCTAGATGTGGTTTGTGAGAAGAACACACATGCAATGACATTGGTTTTGGTTCATGAAAAGAAAACACATGCAATGACACTAGTGGATCCTTATGTGGTTTGTGAAAAGAACACACATGCAATGAGTCTGGTGGATCTACACGTGGTTTGTGAAAAGAACACTCATGCAATGACACTGGTGGATCAATGTGGTTTATGAGAATAACAGACATGCAATGAACTCTGGTGGATCTGTATGTGGTTTGTGAGAAGAACACACATGCAATGACACTGGGTGTGGTTCATGAAATAACACAGCTCCAATGAATTCTGTTGGACCCATATGTGGTTTGTGAGAAGAACACACATGCAATGACTCTAGATGTGGTTTGTGAGAAGAACACACATCCAATGACACTGGTGGATCCATGTGTGGTTTGTGATAAGAACACACATCTGATTACACCTTTCGTGGTTTATGAGAATAACACAGATGTGATGACACTGGTGGATCCATATGTGCTTTGTGAGAAGAACACACATTTCAATGACTCTAGATGTGGTTTGTGAGAAGAACACACATGCAATGACACTGGTGGATCCATATGTGGTTTGTGATAAGAACACACATCCGATGATACTAGTGGATCCATGTGTGGTTTGTGAGAAGAACACACATGCAATGACACTGTGTCTGGTTCATGAAAAGAACACACATCAAATGAACTCTGGTGGATCCATATGTGGTTTGTGAGAAGAACATACATCCAATGACGCTGGTGGATCCTTATGTGCTTTGTGAGAAGAACACACATGCAATGACTCTAGATGTGGTTTGTGAGAAGATCACACATGCAATGACACTGGTGGATCCATATGTGGTTTGTGAGAAGAACACACATCCAATGACACTGGTGGATCCATATGTGGTTTCTGAGAAGAACACACATGCAATGACACTTGGTGTGGTTGTTGAAAAGAACACACATCCAATGAACTCTGTTGGACCCATATGTGGTTTGTGAGAAGGACACAAATGCAATGACTCTAGATGTGGTTTCTGAGAAGAACACACACATGCAATCACACTGGTGGATTCATATGTGGTTTGTGAGATGAACACACATCCAATGACACTGGTGGATCCATGTGTGGTTTGTGAGAAGAACGCACATCCAAAACACGCATGCAATGACACTGGTGGATCCATATGTAATCTGTGGAAATAACAGACATGCAATGACACTAGCTGTGGTTAATGAAATAACACACATCCAATGACACTAGTAGATCCATGTGTGGTCTGTGAGAAGAAGACACATGCAATGACACTGCGTGTCGCTCATGAAAAGAACACACATGCAATGACTCTGGTGGATCCAAATGTGGTTTGTGAAAACAACACACATGCAATGACTCTAGCTATGGTTGATGAAAAGAACACACATGCAATGACACTGGTCGATCCATATGTGGGTTGTGAGATGAACACACATCCAATGACACTTGTGGATCCATGTATGGTTTGTGAGAAGAACACATATGCAATGACACTGGTTGTGGTTCATGAAAAGAATACACATGCAATGACACTGGTGAATCCTTATGTGGTTTGTGAAAAGAACACACATGCAATGACTCTGGGGGATCCACATGTGGTTTGTGAAACAAACACTCATGCAATGACACTCGTGGATTAATGTGGTTTGTGAGAATAACAGACATGCAATGAACTCTGGTGGATCCATACGTGGTTTATGAGAAGAACACATATGCAATGACACTGGGTGTGTTTCATGAAAAGAACACACATCCAATGAACTCTGTTGGACCCATATGTGGTTTGTGAGAAGAACACACATGCAATGACTCTAGATGTGGTTTATCAGAAGAAAACACATGCAATGATACTAGTGGATCCATATGTGGTTTCTGAGAAGAACACACATCCAATGACACTAGTGGATCCATATGTGGTTTCTAAGAAGAACACACATGCAATGACACTTGGTGTGGTTGGTGAAAAGAGCACACATCCAATGAACTCTGTTGAACCCATATGTGGTTTGTGAGAAGAAGACAAATGCAATGACTCTAGATGTGGTTTATGAGAAGAACACACACATGCTATCACACTAATGGATCCATATGTGGTTTGTGAGATGAACACACATCCAATGACACTAGTGGATCCATGTGTGGTTTGTGAGAAGAACGCACATCCATAACACACATGCAATGACACTAGTGGATCCATATGTAGTCTGTGGAAAGAACAGACATGCAATGACACTAGCTGTGGTTAATGAAAATAATACACATCCAATGACACTAGTAGATCCATGTGTGGTCTATGAGAAGAAGACACATGCAATGACACTGCGTGTGGTTCATGAAAAGAACACACATGCAATGACTCTGGTGGATCCTTATGTGGTTTGTGAAAAGAACACACATGCAATGACTCTAGCTATGGTTGATGAAAAGAACACACATGCAATGATACTGGTGGATCCATATGTGGTTTGTGAGATGAACACACATCCAATGACACTTGTGGATCCATGTGTGGTTTGTGAGAAGAACACATATGCAATGACACTGGTTGTGGTTCATGAAACGAATACACATGCAATGACACTGGTGGATCCTTATGTGGTTTGTGAAAAGAACACACATGCAATGTCTCTGGTGGATCCACATGTGATTTGTGAAACAAACACTCATGCAATGACACTCGTGAATCAATGTGGTTTGTGAGATTTACAGACACGCAATGAACTCTGGTGGATCCATATGTGGTTTATGAGAGGAACCCATATGCAATTGCACTGGGTGTGGTTCATGAAAAGAACACACATCCAATGAACTCTGTTGGACCCATATGTGGTTTGTGAGAAGAACACACATGCAATGACTCTAGATGTGGTTTATCAGAAGAAAACACATGCAATGATACTAGTGGATCCATATGTGGTTTCTGAGAAGAACACACATCCAATGACACTAGTGGATCCATATGTGGTTTCTAAGAAGAACACACATGCAATGACACTTGGTGTGGTTGATGAAAAGAGCACAAATCCAATGAACTCTGTTGAACCCATATGTGGTTTGTGAGAAGAAGACAAATGCAATGACTCTAGATGTGGTTTATGAGAAGAACACACACATGCTATCACACTGATGGATCCATATGTGGTTTGTGAGATGAACACACATCCAATGACACTAGTGGATCCATGTGTGGTTTGTGAGAAGAACGCACATCCATAACACACATGCAATGACACTAGTGGATCCATATGTAGTCTGTGGAAAGAACAGACATGCAATGACACTAGCTGTGGTTAATGAAAATAATACACATCCAATGACACTAGTAGATCCATGTGTGGTCTATGAGAAGAAGACACATGCAATGACACTGCGTGTGGTTCATGAAAAGAACACACATGCAATGACTCTGGTGGATCCTTATGTGGTTTGTGAAAAGAACACACATGCAATGACTCTAGCTATGGTTGATGAAAAGAACACACATGCAATGATACTGGTGGATCCATATGTGGTTTGTGAGATGAACACACATCCAATGACACTTGTGGATCCATGTGTGGTTTGTGAGAAGAACACATATGCAATGACACTGGTTGTGGTTCATGAAACGAATACACATGCAATGACACTGGTGGATCCTTATGTGGTTTGTGAAAAGAACACACATGGAATGTCTCTGGTGGATCCACATGTGATTTGTGAAACAAACACTCATGCAATGACACTCGTGAATCAATGTGGTTTGTGAGATTTACAGACACGCAATGAACTCTGGTGGATCCATATGTGGTTTATGAGAAGAACCCATATGCAATCACACTGGGTGTGGTTCATGAAAAGAACACACATCCAATGAACTCTGTTGGACCCATATGTGGTTTGTGAGAAGAACACACATGCAATGACTCTAGATGTGGTTTATGAGAAGAACACACATGCAATGATACTGGTGGATCCATATGTGGTTTGTGAGAAGAACACACATCCAATGACAACGATGGATCCATATGTGTTTTCTGAGAAGAACACACATGCAATGACACTGGGTGTGGTTCATGAAAAGAACACACATCCAATGAACTCTGGTAGATCCAAATGTGGTTTGTAAGCATACACACATGCAATGACACTGGGTATTGTTCATGAAACGAACACACGTCTAATGACACTAGTGGATCCTTATGTGGTTTGTGAAAATAATAAACATCCAATGACTCTAGATGTGGTTTGTGAGAAGAACACACATGCAATGACACTAGTGGATCCATATGTGGTTTGTGAAAATAACACACATCCAATGACACTGGTGGATCCACATGTGGTTTGTGAAAAGAACACACATTTCAATGACTCTAGTGGATTCATATGTGGTTTGTGAGAATAACACACATGCAATGACTCTAGCTGTGGTTAATGGAAAGAACATAGATGCAATAACTCTAGTGGTGGTTTATTGAAAGAACACACAAGCAATGACTCTGGTGGATCCATATTTTGTTTGTGAAGAGAAAACACATCCAATGACACTGGTGGATCCATATGTGGTTCATGAATAGAACACACATGCAACGACACTAGTGGATCAATATGTGGTTTATGAAAAGAACACACACGCAATGACACTAGTGGATCCATGTGGTTTATGACAAGAACACACATGCAATGAACTCTAGTGGATCCATGAGGTTTATGAGAAGAACACACATCCAATGAACTCTTGTGGATATATCTTGGCATAATTTGATGTATGCCATGATGTATTTCATTGTACAATACACTCACTTTCCATTTTTATACTACTCAGTTTTGCCCTTGGTTTTTTGATACTACTTAGTTTTGCCCCCCTCTTTCTTCCCTTCGTAGAATCCCAAACCTGTGCTCACTCTGTCTGCTACGCCCTGATTGGTTGTCACAGTTTTCACGCAGATCATGCACACCCACCGTTGATTCTGTGTGATCCAACGAGGATCGTTGCACATGTCATTCCCTTCACAGTACATCGTGAGACAGCATGGACATCTCCCTCAGCGAGACTTCTAAAAGAAGGAACATGAAGCCATCCATGGAAAAAGCCGTCGACTAGTCATGTCATGTTTAATCAAGTCTGAAAAGCCTACTACTGCTACTACTACCCCACAACACATGCGTCATCGAGTGCACGGTTGTCGACGGGCAGCTGCAATTTATCGCCACTTGATTTTAATAAGACATATCCCATTTTTTACGCAGCGGCTCTCAATCTCACTTCCAACTGGGAGCCACCATAAGAAAATTCCACGTGCTAGGCGGAGGCCGAAGAGCTGAGCTTGACGAGACCTAACGTCTCCGCCTTCATCGAGTCACTCGCAGTCATCAACACATCCCTCTACCCGATCTACCACAACCCGATAAATCTCGCCGTATAGCCACATACCTTCCCCTCTACATTTCCCCTTTTAATTATCTCCAATTTTATGGCCGTGTTAAACTTCATACTACAACGAAATTGTGTATGCGCTCTTTGCATGCGGCTCAATACATGGCTGCCATGCATGGCCCGGGAAAAAAACGTGACTTACTGTGCGCGTGTCGCAGTGCATGGTGCAGTAGCCTATGCGGCGCGTTGCACGGTGGTGCAACGAAACATGCCTTTCTTCCATTCACCTTAACTATAGAGCCCCTCTCCGCACACCCACTCTCACTCTTGCTCACTCTCCTCACGCCAAGGTTCAAAAAAGCGCTAAGCGCTGAGCGAGTGTTTTCCAACCGCTTTTTACACAATGAAGGCTTAAGCGCTAAGTGCACGCTTAAAGCGCAATTAAGCGCTTAAGCGGCCTGAGTGTTTGCCCTCCGCTTAGCGCTAAAGCGCGCTTAAGCGAGCTGAAGCGTATGCTTAAAATAACACTGCCTCACGCAACCCTCTCCACTGTCCCAATACTGCTTTTCTTTAACGCCTTCAGCTAGGCATATGAAGCAAGATTCAAGTATTCTCAAGTGAAGAAGCATTAAAACCAAATTTATTGCCCTACCTTTATTCTTATCTTTAGGGAATGTATGATTGTTTGGTAGATAAGAAAAGTGCATAATGCCTTTTTCCACATCTATTATTGCTCCAAGTACTTTTAGTAGGGATCTTTCAAGTGTAATTTGTCCTTTTCCTACACATTCAATAACAAGATAATCAGTAGACACCACTTTCCCTAAAATCTTTGTAAACACTCCTTCAGCTATTCCAACGGGTAATATTGTGGCATTATTGGTAAGAGATATTTGTTCTCCTCCTTCAGAAAGTCCCCAAAGATTTGAAGATTCATAGATATCTTTAGGCATAAGACATAATTCAGACATGATATCACAACGAGCATAAAAAGTTTCATTATTTATTACTACTTTTACTGTAGGATGCAATTTTGAAGATTCAGAATTTATTGGAACATATTCATGATGTTCTCTAAGCATGTTATAGCATTCTTTTAAACTAGCTGTGTTGGTCTCAAGAGTGTTTAATCTAGCAAATATGTTTATAAAGGAGGAATCAGATTTGCTAGGCAAGTTATATGTTGAAACCAACTTTTTTATGGCATTAAAATCTTCACCCTCATTGCACTGGAGGAAATCTCCTCCTACTAAAGCATCCAAAACATATATATAGCAAAGAGCAAGGCCAAAGTAGAATTGCAAAAAAACAAGCTTAGAGTTATTTTGGGTTCATTTTTTGCATGTAAATCAGAGATTCTAGACCAAGCTTCTTTGAAACTCTCTTCGATTCCTTGTTTGAAAGTAAAAATCATTTCTTCAGGTGACATAGTAATGGGAGCAATTCTAGACATAATAGCAACTTGCAATAGGATTTTTTGTGTGTTTTTAGTAAAAGAAACAAACTAGTACAACTATTTTTTTGTGTGTTTTTGATAAAAAAGAAACAAGCAAACAAAGCATAATAAACTAAGCAAATAAAAAAGTAAAGGGATTGGTTATGGGGGACTCCCCTTGTGAAGCTGTCCTTAACTCCCCGGCAACGGCGCCAGAAAAAGGCTAGATGGCTCAAGATATCTCGAGCTCATTGGGAACCCCAAGACGAAGGTATCATGAGAACATCAGCAAGTTTCCCTCAGTTATGAAACCAAGGTTATCAAACAAGTAGGAGCAAGGAAACAACCCCAAGGTGTTGGTACCAACTTGGAATCCTGCACAACACAACCATAAAACTTTGCCCCAACTTAAAGTGAGGTTATCAATCTCACCGGTTTTGCTGAAAACAAAGGATTAAACGTATAGTGTGGAAGATAATAATTGCTTGCAGAAAATAACCAGTAAATAGTAAATAGTAGATGGTATATCAATGGTAAAAGAATGGACAGGGGTCCATAGTTCACTAGAGGTGCCTCTCCTTAAGATAGATAGCATGTTGGGTGACCAAATTACAGCGGGGAAATTGACAGATTTGAGAAAGCATACAATGCATATACTAGACATATTGACTCCTATGAGATTTGATTGGGCATTACAATATTATACATAGACCGTAATCCAACTACATATATGACTAAGAATCCACCTTCAGGTTATCAACCGAACCCCCTCCAATATTAAGTTGCAAGCAACAGATAATTGCATTAAGCAAGGTGTGTAAAGTAAACAATACGATTGTTCCATGGACAAAGGATTGCTGTTTTCTCCCTAGTAGCAACAACACATCTACAACCTTAGATATTCCTGTCACTTCCCCAGATTACTAGAGGCATGAACCCACTATTGAGCATAAATACTCCCTCTTGGAGTTGCAAGCATCTACTTGGCCAAGATAGTTACTAACAACGGAAAGCATGCAAGATCACAAATAACATAGACATGATAGAATCAATAATCAATCTAAAATAGCATCTCAATATCAATCGGATCCCTGCAAACACAACATGTAAGATTACAAATATATGCTCTTGATCATGAACAGAGCTCACAAGATCTAACCATGATAGCACAAATGAGGAGAACCAACCATCTAGCTACTACATGGACCCATAGTCCAAGGATGAACTACTCACGCATCACACCGGAGGCAGTTATGGTGATGAAGAAGGCCTCCAGGATGATCTCTCCCCTTTGACAGGGTGGCGGGAAGAGCTTCGGACCCCCCCTGATATAGGGATGGAGATGGCGGTGGCCATAGACTCTTCCGTAGATTTCTGATTGGGTCTTTGATCGGGTACTTCGGGTTTTCGTCCCGGGAGGCTTTTATAGGCGAAGGGGCAAGGTCGGTGGAGCACCAGGGGCCCCACACCCCCTAGTGGTGCCCCCAGGTTGCGTCGCCACCAGGTGTAGCCGCCCTGGTGCGCCACTTCGTCTCCCCTCCGGACTCCATGTTTCTTCGGGTAAAATATTGACTTTGGCTTTTGTCCTATCCAATTCCGAGAATATTTCCTTACTAGCTTTTCTGAAACCAAAAACAGCAGAAAATAGGCAACTGACACTGTGGCATCTTGTTAATAGGTTAGTTCTAGCAAAATGTATAAAAATACCTCAAAGTGTGAACAAAACATAAGAAAGTAGATATAAAACAAGCATGGAACATCAAAAATTATAGATACGTTTACGCTCAAGGCCGCGCCACCAGGGCTTGTTCGGCTCTCCCTTTTTATAGACACCTTCATTTCGCCAGAAAACCTATGCCATATTTTCCCATGATTTACAAAATCCCCACCTACTCCAGGAGAGGGCAGATTTTGATGCTCTGAGGCCTCTAGAGAGCAGGAAAATCGAAGCCACCATCATCAACACTCCTCCTTGACATATGAGGGAGTCTCTCCATCACCATCTCCATCATCCTCAAGATCAGCAGAATCTTCATCTTGACGATCCACCTCGTTCCTCTCATAGTTTGTGGTTGATTGAACCCAGATATTGTTTAAGTTCTATTTGCATGATTGCGATTGGAAACTTGTCTTTATTTAGTGGTGAAGTCATATTTTCAGATTGCGTTGTAATCCATATGCCATTGATCCATATCATGTTTCACCATTGTGAGTAATTCTCCATGTTATTGAGGGCAGGATGAGTTGACTATGATTTATATATAGTATGCAATGGATATTTGGTCAAGTTTTAATCTTTTATGTGGTTCTATGATGGTGATATGTGAAGTTTGAATGCATGTTACTTCACCTATATGGGCTTATAGGGCTACACTTCAATGTAATGAAGAGAGTAGGGATGGATGGAATGACAGAAACCGTGTCCTAAGACTTTGAGTTGCCTTAGAGGGGTTTTAGATCAGGGATCGCATAACTTATTTCTATGGTTGGACATTTATGTCTTAATGAATCCTTTGTTTACACATGAAAATGGCCTTAGGACTAAGCATTAGGGGTGCACTTGCTCATGTATAAGGATGCACCTACTTTAGGCTCCATCCAATGAGAACTAAACTTGACAAAATCCTTACCATGCTATTAGAAGTCCTTATGCTAAGTAAATCCCTGCCCCCCACAGGAACGCTTATAACATATAAGTACACACTTGATCTTGTCCTCTTGCCGCATAGAGGATTGTGCTTTCTCTGAAAAGAGCACTTAGTTTATTTCCATTTACTTTACAACAGTTTACTTTCTTACAGACTATATAATCTCAAAACACAAAACTTTTGCATCTTTCATTGTTTTACTTATCAAACTTGCTAACCAGTACCTTCTTCTCCTCGTGGGTTTGATGACCTTTTCTTATTAAAAGGATACTACAATAGATATCCTACACTTGGGAGACATCAAGATACTTTTTGGCGCCATTGCCAGGGAGCGTTGTGCTATTGGTAGGTTCATTTGGTAAGGGAACATGAAAGCTGTTTTTACTATTTACTATTTTACTTTATTGTTGTTATGGCTTCTGACATTATGAAGCTCTCTTTATACAATTATGTTCACTATGTTAATAACAAGGTTAATAAACCTAAGACGAAAAGGGAGTATGAAATTCCCGTTGGTAATGTTAAAAAGTTATGAAACAAGCTTTTTTAGGGGATGAAAGTAAAATTGCTTAGGATCACTTGTAAATGATTGAATATATATGTTCTCTATTTAAACTTTATGCTATTTCTCAAGATGAATTGAAAACGAAGTTACTATATTTATCTATTTCTGGTGATGCTCTCAAATGGTTTGAATCTCTAGATGAAGAATAATGTCTTGATTGGGAATATCCGAAGAAGGCTCTCTACCTCAAATATTATAGTCCTAAGGAGTCTTATGATGACCGTTGTCATATTTATATTTTTTCTCGTCATGTTGGATAAAGTATTACTCAAGTTTGAGGGATATTAAAGGAACTCCTTTGTAAGAATCGTTTTCATGGTCGTTCTAAAATCATCATCTTGATCATTGTTTATGTGAGATTACCTCGGCAACAAAAGGACTTTCTGGATAATTCCTCTAGGGGAAGTTTTACTCATAGGAGTGAATAATAAGCATGGTACTTATTCAATACAATCTCTAAGAATACTTATAATTGGGATCTTGACAAAGGTAACAAATCCCACTTAGAATATGTATATTCATGTGTAGAAAATTTCTATATTTATATTTTGTTTGAAGAGTTGAGTAATAGGGTTGGTCTTGATCCTTTTGTTTTAGAAGATGTTTCGAAATCTTTTGCTAATCATATTGATGTCCCTAAACAAGGATTTGATGTTTATGTTGATCCGGTTAAGCATTCCATTATTGTGCCTAAACTAGTTAAGCAGGTTACCCAAGTTTTGTCTACTGAAATTAAAGAATATGTTGAAACTCCTCCATATCCAAGTAAAGTGTAGGAGAATTTACTTACTGCTATGGCAAACAAGAGTTCTAGAAGATGTTGTGTGCCATATGAAGAACTTGAAGTTCAACATCAAGTTTCTTCTATTAAAGAATTAAATGAAGAAGACCCTTGTGATGTTTATTTATGTGAAGATTCCACCAAGGTAATTCAAGGAAAAACCACTAAGGTGGAAAAACCTATTATATCATGTGATATTGGAACTTCATGTTATCATGCTCTTTCTGATATTGGAGCAAACATAAGTGTCATACCGTATTCTCTATATCTTGAAATTAAACCCGACATTGATCCCATACACATGGAAGAGGCAAGTATGACTATCTAACTTGCTAATAAAGAATATATTTTTTCTCTCATTATGGTTAGAAACATTGAAGTACTTATAGGAAAGATTAAATATCATGCAGATTTTATAGTACTTGGTTGTTATCAAGATTTATTTTGTCCTTTTATATTTGGTAGACCTCTATTATGTATTTTTTGGTGATGAAATTAGTTTACCTATATAGAAATTGATGGTCAAAAAATAGAGTTTAAACATTTAGAAAAATAAATATTTGCTAAAGATGAAGTGGAGATTCTTTCTTATGTAGTTATTGCTTCATCGGATGTGATAGAGCGATATGTACTTAACAAAGATGAGCCCTTCACTAATGAAGAAAAATAAGTTTTAGAACAAATATTATATTAACGACCTCCTCAATTGCAATTACATACTCCCCCTGATGATTTAGGAGAGTTGCCTCCACCTAAGGAAGATCCTAGTTTTGAACTTAAACTTTTAGCTGAAGATATGAAATATACACATCTTGATGAAAAGAATATATATCATGTTATTATTAGTGCTAACCTTTTAGCTGAAGAAGAATCAAAGTTACTTGATGTACTACGTGCTCATAGAACAACTTTTGGTTATTCACTTGATGCTTTGAAAAGTGTAAGCCCGGCTTTATGTATGCATAAAATTAATTGGAGGAAGATGTAAAGCATGTTGTTGATTTTCAACGTAATATCCATCCAAGAATGAAAGAAGTGGTAAGGAAAGATGTAAAAAACTCACTAAAGATGGTATTATTTATCCTATAGCTGATAACAAATGGGTTAGTCCTGCTCATTGCATACCTAAGAAAGGTGGTATCACCGTTGTTCCAAACAATGAAAATGAACTTGTACCTCAAGGCAGTATTACTGGTTATAGAATGGCATTGATTTCTGATTTTTTTTTGTTTATAGGATAATTCCTTTTGGTTTATGTAACGCTCCTGCTACTTTTCAAAGATGCATGAATGCTATATTTGTTGGTTATATTGAGAAAATTATGGAAGTATTGATGGTTGATTTTTCTATGTATGGTACCTCTTTTGATAATTGTATGTTCAACCTTAACAAAGTTTTGCAGAGATGTGAGGTCCAACACTTAGTCATAAATTGGGAGAAGTGCTAGTTCATGGTTACAGAAGGTGAGGTTTTTGGACACCGTATTTCAGGAAGAGGAATTGAACTGTACCATGCCAAGATAGAAACTATAGAGAAGCTACCATATCCCAAAGATATCAAAAGTATAAGAAGATTTCTTGGTCATGCAAGTTTCTATGGATGGTTTATCAAAGACTTCTCTAAAATATCATAGCCTCTAACTAATATTTTGCAAAAGTATGTTCCATTCTCTTTTAATGATGATTGAGTAGAGTCCTTTAATGTTTTAAAAATGCTTTAATAAGTTCTCCTATAATTCAACCTCCTAATTGGAATTTACCTTTTGAAATTATGTGTGATTGTAGTGAATATCCAGTTGGTGCTATTTTAGGCCAACAAGTTGATAAGAAATTAAATGTTATTTACTATGCTAGCAAAACACTTGATGGTACTCAAAGAAACTATGCTACTACTAAAAAAGAATTCTTAGTTGCGATATTTGCATGCGATTAATTTAGACCTTACATTGGTGATTCTAAAGTCATTGTACACTCTGATCATTCAACTATTAAATATCTCATGAATAAGAAAGATGTTAAGTCGAGATTAATAAGATTGGTTCTTTTACTTCAAAAATTGGTCTTGCATATTGTTGTTAGGAAATATGAAGATAATCCTATAGGGGATCATTTGTCTAGAATGGAAAACATTCTAGCAGATCCTATACATATTAATGATAGTTTTGCTAATGAACAACCTGCAAACATTAATATGTCTAGTGCTAGAATTACATCTTCTTGGTTTGCTGACTATGCAAACTTTATTGTTGAAAAACTCATGCCACCACATTTTAATTCACAACAAGATGATGTGTTCCTGAATTTGAGCAACATGGTATCATAAGAGATTTCCATGACAGTCCTTATGGAGGACACCACGCAGGGCATCACACCACTACAAAGGTATTACAATCTAGTTTTTATTGTCCTAATTTATTTAAGGATTGTACTGAATATGTTAAAGCATGTGATAAATGTCAAAGAGTAGAAAATATTGGTAAAATAAATGAAATTCCTATGAATTATTCACTACCACTTGAACCATTTGATGTGTGGGGATTTGACTTTACGGGACCGTTCCCACCATCAATACAAAACATACACATATTTTGGTTGCAGCGGATTATGCGACTAATGAGGGGTAACCTTGGCAATGCCCATGGTTATGGACTTAGGGTTTCGTGGAAAATAGAACGCTGGGGATTTCATCGGTTGATTAGACAAACAAGGGATTCGAGATCGTCTAATTATTGGGGAAAGTGTGGTTACAGATTGCTCAAAACTTTGGTACCTCTCTATTGGCTCATTGTAGCATCTCATCTGTCTAACATCTGTAATGCTACATGGTTTAATAATAAAATGCTACTTCCTATATGTACTATTTCATAATCATTATATCATGCTCATGTCACCATTCCACGTTGCATTTGAGCATCATATAAAACCCCTCTTTTTTCGTTCTTATCCCATATGCATTATATAATTGTAGTTGCCTATAGATACATTGTATTTGGTTCTTGATAAATGTTGATGCCCAAGTTGAGTTGGGGGAAAATATTTTGTTGAATCCACCACCTTTATTTCTCATCACCTTATAATTCCACCATCCAAACTACATGTGGGCATTTGTATTTCTTTTGGGTCTTGTCTAGCTCACATATATAAAGATGGATCCACTTCTATACCACATTCTCTCATATGTGTTTATTATTGTTTTCACAATATAAATGATATGGAGCCACATGTGGGGATGCTTATATCTTCATATGATTTGTTTAATTGAGTGGGCATGTCTAAATATAAATGGGACCAAATAATCATCTAGTGGCATACACACACTAGCATGGTCCATTCATATTCACTTACGCCTAGTTCATGCAATCCATATGATCATCAATCTTGTATTCTTTTGGCAAGGGTTTAACTCAAATATGAATGCATGCATGGATGTGTAAATGGCCATGAGTATTTCTAATTGCTTTCACAAGTATAAATATGGTTATTTAGGAGTCATGCATGGCCTATGCAAGCTTGCACCACTCCTTTTTCCATTTGGGGTTTTCTTTGAATTTTGGAGAAGGTTGTCCAAATTCAACTAATCTCAAATAGCTCACTTGACCCCATCTCGTATTATTTGGGTTTTACCTTGACCTTTCTCCATCTTGGGATCTCACCTTGTGCTTGTTATAATGAAACACAAATCAAATCAAACAAACTTACATTTTTGAATTCAAATCATACCTAATCTAGCTAAACCTAACTAAGCTATCTAACTAACCTAGCTAAGCACTAACCTACCTCCCTTGTGGTTTGGTTCCACCACCACCTCTAATCACCCCACCACCTAGCTAACCATAAGCCCTAACCCGAGCACACCATGGCACATGCCATGTGCCCATGTGCATCCCACCTCCCCTCTCTAGCTCACCTCTCCCCTCCCCTTGTCTTGTTGTCCAAGAAGGACATCCAGGCGCCCCAACCTGGGATTGTTTGTTTGCGGTAACAAACTTCCCGAGTGAGTGCATCCCGGTACCTGAGTTGTCATCAATCGACGACCACGCTCTCATGGCCACCGTGCTGGGCGTCCGTCCCGCCGTGTCACCCACAGAGTTGCTATCAGCTTTCAGGTCTCGTATTGTGATCAAATGAAATGAGGTCAAGACTGAGGTATGCGCCCCGCCATTCGATTTTTTCGTCCGGTTCGATCACAGCTCAGACACCGAGCGTGTCCTGCATTCTTCCCGTTCTTTTGAGTGCGACAAGGAGAAAATGACCTTCATGCGTTGGCATCGCACCTGTGGGTGGGACGATCGCTTGGTGTAGCTTCGTTTCTTCTCCAAACTCGGATTTGACGGCCTCCCATTGGATGCTTGGGAGCCGGAGGCCCTCAAGCAGGCCGTCAATAGCCTTGGTGGCGAGCTGGTGGAAATCAGGCCACCGAGCGACAGATGGGTCATCGAGGTAAAGGCATGGCTGAAAGATCCTGATGTCGTTCCTAAGATGTACGAGGTGCAGATTCCAAGCAGGGCAGGGCGACAGCTTTGCTGGAAGCACCCGGTCATCATCCACCTGGAGGAGGTTCTAGAATCGGTACATGGCATTCAGGGCCCCGAAGAGGCTTCTAGAAAGCGTCCTCGTCGCCTGCAGTGTTGGCCTGGAAGGATTGATGGCACACGACCACCACCGTTTTGCGACAAAGCACACAGTTTCGGTGGGGGAACTGGGCTTGGACAAGCTGGTGGTTCTGATTTCCCTCGAGTGAAGACAGAGCTCTAGTGAATTGCCGTGGTATGTGTGGCTAATGAATTTGTAGTATGGAGAGCGTAGCATGAAGTTAGCATCGACTAAAAATCTGTAATAGTTTGAATCGATGTAGTACGTGTGGGTAATGAATTTGAAGTAGTATGTGTGTGTAATAGTTTGAATCGATGTAGTATGTGTGGGTAATGAATTTGATGTAGTGTGTGTGTAATAATTTGAATCGATATAGTTGAACACCGTGCTTTATAATTTTTGTGAATAACCAAGGACAACCTCATGAAAAGAGGGTGGTCTGGCAATGAGCAATGTCAATTCTGTGGATGCTAGGAAAATGTAGTCCATATCCTCTTCAAGTACAAGGTAGCTATATTTGTAACACGTTGAACTGCATGACCATTTTGCAGACAACACAAGACAAAGGAAAAATGGTTTAGAACACAGATAGCAGATGCAAAATCTGTAGTCTGGGATAAAAAATGCCAGTTAACTGGATTTAACCACGACTGGTAATTGAAGGAAATAGATACTTTCTAGTATTTGCTTACAACATTAGTACTTCCATACAAAAGGGTCTTATACCTGCACAAAAGTGGGCTAAACTTCCTACTAGTTTATAGAACATTTCGTCAACATTTTATCTACAAAAGCCATTCTTCAGTCTGAACTTAACTAATCTACACTAAAGAAACTACAGATCACCAGAAAAAATTAGCTGGCCAATTGCCTTCAGAGGACGTTTGTTCTTTGATCATTTAACCCAAACTGATCTATTGCCTTCCTGCCAAACTACAAGAAATCTGCATCGTTCATGCACGACCGCTTTGCATGCGCTAGTCCCGGTTTAGTCGGACCATCCACGCCGCCGCAACAATTTCTTTGAAACTAAAAATCGATATCTTCTTCTTGGGATCATAGGTCCATGTGAACTGGAACCTGAATTTCGGCGCTGAGATGATGCCCTCCGCCGGCTCCGGCTGTCAAACAATCCAACATGCTGAGTGTAGACGCTTGGTCACTGTCCCGATATGGCCTCCAACGGTGCGTTGGATGGAGCGTCTTTGCCGCAGACGGCATGTTCCCAGCCTCCCCCACTGCGGTAAGGTAGCCCACGCTAAAGCATGGACGCGAGAGTTCCTAGACCTTGGCGCTGCCCTGTTCGAGGCCGTGTACCCTCGGCGGCATGCTCTCATGAATGATTTGATACGTACCTTGTTCCCACTGCCTAGACTATGCCGTAATGCTGCCACGCGATTTCTCCACATCGCTCTCGTGGCCCTACTTGTCGCATTCGGCGCCAGCGCCGCCAGCGCCGCCGCCGCAGCTGATTCAGCGCATTCGGCAAAATCATCCGCCTGGCAGGGCAATGGGAGACCGACCTTGAAGTAGAGCTTCATGGCCTACCTTAGAGAGGCTAAATACCCCAGTTCATGGTCCCTTCAGGGTAGTAATTCAACACTCGTTGCATTAACCGCTCAATCTTTATTTCCCTTCTCCGCATAAGAGTGCGAACATATTAAAAAGATCGGTCATGGCTATCAACCTCATCGGGCAATGTACCAGGACAGGTAGGAGATCGGGTTTCATTTTAGAAATGTTGACGACTATGCCCTTATGTTTATACGATATTATTTCTATGCCACTACGTACCGTCGAATTGTAGCAACACCACCAGAAATAGGGGATGACGGCGTGGCATTATTTACGCTCGGCCGTTACCGCATTACTACATAGATAGATCTTGGCAGTATTAGGCGGTTCCAACGTAGGAATTTTTTTGTTTTCTGCTACGGAACCGTTCAGAACACACATCCGATGACACTGGTGGATCCATGTGAGGTTTGTGAGAAGAACTCACATGCAATGACACTAGATATGGTTCATGAAAAGAACACACATCCAATGAACTCTGGTGGATCCATATGTGGTTTGTGAGAAGAACACACATGCAATCACATAGGTGGATCCATATGTGAGAGGAACACACATCCAATGACACTAGTGGATCCATGCGTGGTTTGTGAGAAGAACACACATGCAATGACACTAGGTGTGGTTCATGAAAAGAACACACATCCAACGAACTCTAGTGGATCCATATGTTGTTTGTGAGAAGAACACACATGCAATGACTCTAGATGTGGTTTGTGAGAAGAACACACATCCAATGACACTGGTGGATCCATATGTGGTTTGCGAGAAGAACACACATCGAAAACACACATGCAATGACACTGGTGGATCCATGTGTGGTTTGTGAGAATAACAGACATGCAATGAACTCTAGTGGATCCATATGTGGTTTGTGAGAAGAACACACATGCAATGACACTAGGTGTGGTTCATGAAAAGAACACACATCCAATGAACTCTATTGGACCCATATGTGGTTTGTGAGAAGAACACACATGCAATGACTCTAGACGTGGTTTGTGAGAAGAACACACTGATACGTCCATTTTGCACCACTATTCTATGTCTTAATTCACTATTATTCATTGATATATTTCGTATTGAGAGGTGATACTTATGTTATTTCATCTATTTTTGCATGGTTGATGACTTTTGGAGCATGGACCGCTGCAGTCAGGATTCTAATGAAAAAGGTGCTGTTTGGAGGCAAAATTCGCGAAGATCAGAAAATACGGGAAAATATACGGAAAATCCTATTTTTCCAGAAGACTAAGGATGCCAGAAGTTGGAGTGGAGGAGGGCCACAGGGGCCCACACCACCCCATGGTGCGGGCAGGCCTAGGCCGCGCCTGGAGGTGGTGTGGCCGCCCTGGCCCACTCCAGCCTCTCCCCTCTGGCGTATATCATCCTCCCGAAACCCTAAGACTCGGGGAGTGACCACAGAAAGATTCCGCCGCCTCTACGGGGCGGAAAACACCGAGAGAGAAAGATCTCTCCGGCAGACATATTTCTGCCAGGGGAATTCCTTCCCGGAGAGGGGAGAACATCACCATCAACACCACCATCAAGCTGGACTTCATCGGGATCATCATCACCATCAGCACCGTCATCACCATCTCCATATTGGTGTAACAATTGGTTGAATCTTGCCATAGTTCATAGGGGAAACTTTCCCGATGTTGATTACTCCTTGTAGTTCATGCTATTGAGTGAACCATTGAATTATTGTTTATGTTGAGATTGTTATACATCATTATTCCATCTTTGATGATGATCCATATGATGTCTTGTGAGTAGTTCATTTTGTTCTTGAGGACATGGCAGAAGTCTTGTTGTTAGTAGTGGAGTTGCGTTGAGGAAGATTCAATAGATTGTTATTTAAGTTGTGGTGTACTTCTTCTAGTGGTGTCATGTGAACGTCGACTACATGAAGCTTCTCCTATAAGGTCCTAGGGGAATGCATTGTGTATTTGGCTACTAATCGTAGGGGTTGCCAGAGTGACAGAAACCTGAACCCCCGTTAGGAAACCATTGCACAAGGGACGTAAGGGTCTTAGAGTTTAAATCTGTGGTTAGGTTTCTATCTTAATTACTTTCTTGTACTTATGGATGTTTGCAAGGGGTATAATCACAAGTATGTATTAGTCTTGGATGGGGCGGTACATTAGCACAGGTTCACCCACACAACACTTAGCAAGCTAAAGAAGATTAATCGACTATATGAAGCGAAAGCACTTGATAGTCTTCCCATGTGTCCTCGAGAACGTTTGGTCATCTTAAGTAATATAACCGGCTTGTCCTTTGCTGCATAAAGGATTGGGCCACTTGCTGCATTTATTCCTACTGTCTTTTATTTACTCGTACTTTGTTTACTTGCTTTATCGAAAACCCCTAAAAATCTGTTTGCTAAGTATTTGCGGAGAATTCCTGATCCATACCACTAGCCAACACCTTCTGCTCCTCGTTGGGTTCGACACTCTTATTTATCGAAAATACTGCGATACACCCATATACTTGTGGTTCATCAAGACTATTTTCTGGCGCCGTTGCCGGGGAGTGAAGCGCTATTGGAGAGTGGAACTGGTAAAGGAAACTTCTACTATGAGTATTGTTTACTTCTGCTAGTTGCTTTATTTTCGTTATGGATAATTCGCTGAGTTTCTTATTTGGTCACTACTACCACTGCTAAGGTAGTAGATACGCCACCACCTATTGCTGAGAAAGATGTTTTCAAAATATCTACAAGAATTATTGATGGATAACTACTATGTTGGGGATGGAACTGTCCATCCCGGTGATCATTTACTCTTTATACACGAATTATGCGGGTTGTTCAAGTGTGCAGGTATTATTACAGATCAAGTTAAGAAGAAGTTATTCTCATTATCACTGAAAGGAAGAGCTGAGGAATGGTATAAGCTGCTGAAGAATGGTCAAGCTCTGGAATGGGAGGAAATAGTGCCTCTCTTTTATTCAAAGTTTTATCCTCCTAGTGAGATTCATAAAGATCGGAATCAAATATACAACTTTTGGCCTCTTGATGGAGAGAGTACAGCTCAAGCTTGAGGGAGATTGAAGTTACTAATGCTCAAATGTCCTATTCATGAGCTCCCCAATAATATTATTATCAACAACTTTTATGCAAGGCTCCCTCTACATGACAAGGATGTATTGGATGCTTCTTGTGCTGGATCATTCACTCGCATGGAAGAAGATAAATGGGATCATCTAGACCGTATTCAAGACAATGCTGCAGCTTGGGAGAATGACAAAGGTAGAAAGTCAGGTATAAATTATGATTATGAATGCATTGAATCTTTTATGGGAACTGATGACTTTCAAAATATTAAAAATGCTTATGGTTTAGATTCTCAAGCTATTGCTTCTTATTTTAAGGCTTTTGCTTCCTACATTGAAGTGCCTAAAAAGAAGTGGAATAAGTATCATGAACCTTATAACGATTTTGCTAAGAATGTTCCTGCAAGAAATACTGAAGTTTATACTGCTAATCATGTTTTACCTAAACCTTATATTGAGAAAATGCCTTTTCCAGTTAAGGTAAAGGAACATTCTATGATGGCTAGTATGGTAGATGAAAGTATGAAAAAAGTTGTTGAACCTGATAAACAAATAGTTGATGAACCTATAATAGCAAATGTGAAAGACTTTGTCACCAAGTATGAGGAAGAGGGGCACACTATCCTTTGTAAGGATACCTCTAATATTGTTGCACATAGTAGTGCTATGAGAGCTAGTATTCCTGTGTTTTCTGTTAGAATAAGTGATCATCGCTATGATGGTCCTTGTGATAGCTATATTGTTAAGTTTATGCATGATACTGAAAGTTATTATGAGAGAGGGAAAAGTGTTCTTATGCATCTCAATAATATCAAGTTTCCCCGTTTTATGCTGAAAGTTTTTATGTTGCACTTATTTTGCCTTCTTATGCAAGTTGCCTTTGGTTTCAATAACTTGTTTGTTTACAAAATCCCCTTGCATAGGAAGTGGGTTAGACTTAAATGTGTGTGTGTTTTTGCTTCTTAATGCTCTCTTTCACTTCAATCCATATCCCTATGAGAGTTTCTTCAAAATTATCTTGCCCATCTTAATGGCTATAAAGAAAGAGCTTTATGGGAGACAACCCAATTTGTTTTTGCTTTTAGTTTGTTTTTGTTTCTTTGAGTCTCGGAAGTTATTACTTCGGTAATAACCGCTCCTTATCCGTTTTGTTTGGTTTTTGTGTCAAGATCAACCTCTAATGAGAGAGAAGTAATATTTGGGGAAGTTGTTGTCCTGAAACAGATTTTTGTGCTTTACCGTAAAAATTCGTGAGAGACCTCTGTCTGTCGGGTTAATCTGTAATTTTTTGTTCTTTTGCCCCAGGTTGTTATTTAACTTTCGTTAGTTTTTCACTTTTTGATTTGAGCAACATCAGGTTTTCGAAAAAATTGATCTTTACCTGCTGGTCTGTTTTAACAAATTTTGCCACTCTTGCATCTGCTTCTTTATTCGATTTCCTTTTTGAATTCTTTTTGGGTTTTCGGAAGGAGTTGCTACAGTAGCTTATGTTTTGATGGTTTCAGTTGAAGTTGGACTCAAAAGGTTTTATCAATTCACTTATACTAATGTTGCTAATGAGAACTGTGTGAAGTTTTGTGTGAAAGAAGTTTTTAGGTAGTGGAGATAATGGTGTAATAAGGAAGAGAAAGGTTTTATGACTCAAGTAATAAGTGTATGAAGATGAAGATATTGATGATATTCAAGTGATGACTCCGGAAGGATCAACTAAATACCAAATTCAGAGACCTGCAGAGTCTGTTTTCAAATAGGTAACAGTACTGGTAAGAAAAGTTCCGCGAAAATACAATCCAACTATATTTTTGCAGTTTTCAGTCAATAAGGAAAGCTACGAAGCGAAAAAGGGACAGAAACGGAGCCAGGGTGGCTCACACCACCCTGTGGCGCAAGCCCACCCCTGGCCGTGCCACCAGGTGGTGAGTCCACCCCGGACTCCGCCTCCGACTCGTTTTCTCCCAGTACCTTCCTTTTGATATGAAACTTCGTAATATATAACCCCCCGGATCCCCCGAGGTTCGTATATCGTGTTTTTGTCGTGTTTTTGTTTCGATCTATTTCTATCAGGACATACTCTTTGAAAGCTTAGAAGCACAATGGGGTCCGCCAATGATAAAGGGAAGGAGTCTATGGAGGAAGACCTCCAAGACCCCGAGCAGGGGCTGGTACCTTTAGTCTCTTGCCCTGCATCAACAGAAGCCCTGCGAGTCACTAAAGAGTTCTGCGATAAGTACCGAGACTTGAGGAGGAAGGTGGACATGCTTCAGTGGGAGAATAATAGGCTTCGCAAGATGCTGGAAGATTTCCTCACGTCAACTAAGAAAATATTACCACCACCACCGAAGGAGTAATTCGTCATCAGGTTTGGCATCCCCTTGGTTCGTTCCAAGCTTGGGGGAGTGCCGCGGTATCACATCACTATCTTCTATCGTTTTACCTTATTAGTAGAGTCATATCATGAATAGAGGAGTTATTATGTAGTATGGTTCGCATTCTGGAAGTGTCTCCTCTCTCGTTAGATATGTATCCCTTGGTGTGAGTTTCCGTTATGGATTATTAATGAGAAGTTCTATCATTCACTCTTTTGTAATAGCTTATGTTAGTTTTCAATTCATGGTTATATGATTGATCTTGTTGTTAGTATTGGTATCACTTTGGGATCATTGAGTTAATTTAGTTGGTTTTGGCAAACCTGGCTCGGTCAGTAGCAACACCTTTTTGAGAGTTGAAAAGAAAAAGATAGAAGTACTCTAGAGAAAAATAATTTCATCATGTTTCTTTCTTGATTTTCTCATAAGTCTAGTATTCTCTAGTTAAGATCTTTTGTGCTTCCAAGGAATATTGCATGTTTGTCTTTATCATTTGTTTGTTTGTTTGTTTGTTTGTTTCCTTCAACTCTTGTACTTGCTACCCAGCCTTGCTAGCCAAAAACCTGTACCGAGAGGGTATTCTTCTCGCGCATCCACTCTTTTAAACCAAAACCTTTGCCATTTGCGTCCACCATACCTACCTAGTAGCATTATTGCTATTCCCAGTAAATTATTGTTTTGTCTACCTCCCAAATTAAACTTGTTATGCGAAAATTAGTGATTAAAGCTCTCACGAACTTGATGGCACACTTTACTTTCTTGCATTTAATAAACTTGAACCATTGTGCTCACCTATGTTGTGTATATGCTTACGCTTTGTAAGTTGTGAATTAGCAGAACCATGCTGTCATGGGGAACGCTTTCAACATTGCACTGGTACTTTGTACCAAGTTGATATCATGTTCTTTTGTCTATGGATGTCGTCGGTGTGAAATGAAAGGGGAGCTTGTAAGTCCATGGAGTTATGCATATGTGTTAGAGAAACGCCTGGGTCGCTGGTCTAATCCATGCTGACATGGTGGAAACCTGCAGCGTAACCATAACGAGTATCTATGAAGCATTCTTCCTATAAAAAAATAGATTGAGAAAAAAAAGAGAAAAAGAAAAGAAAAAGAAAAGAAAAAAGATATTATGAAAAGAGGAAAGAGAGAAAAAAGCACCATATTCCCATGGTAAATAAGAAGATTGCTGAGATACTTTTTGTCTGCTTGCCTTGTCATTTTGATATGGGGATTCTTCCGTATCATCGGGCTAGGGGTACCCCGTTGGCGGTTCTCAATGATACACATATGCTTACGATGACAAGAACTTACCGGTGACTAAACTCGAGTAGCATGAGTAGCGGCCCTCGTATTCAAGGGACATGACATTCTCAATTTACAACTTGTCAATGCATATCCTCATTTTTGATCACTTTAACCTTAATCACCTAAATATGCCTATGATATGGGCAATGAGAGCTGAAAGCTAGTAAGTATCATAATTTTTTGGAGCTCTTTATGAGACTTGCAATCCCTGCTTCCCTCTTTGAAGGGCCTTTCTTTTACTTTGTAGTTGAGTCAGTAAACCTACTCCATTCTATCTCAGCAAGTATTTTGAGTTGATGTGTTTCATTCATTCATATGATGATTTATTCAATCATGTCTCTTATGTTCCTTGTTTTGCACATTGCTCTTATCTTGATGTTTACTACTTTGAAAGCTTTCATTGAAAACCAGCTATTTGTGAACTCTAGCAAATTATCAACTATTCTTCGACCAAGAGCTAAGTTTGCCATTACCAATTATGATTCACTTTATGTATCTTTATTGTGTTTCCTTTACTCATTGCAAGTTGAGTTATATAATAGTGAGTTGTCTTCTATTATGATCTATGTATTTGATGAATGTGATGCTTCTTGTCCGTATTCTTTTATCGACTCTTCACTCCATAAACCTGAGGTCATGTTTATTGAGCTCAGTTTCGCTTGGGGACAAGCGAAGTCTAAGCTTGGGGGGAGTTGATACGTCCATTTTGCACCACTATTCTATGTCTTAATTCACTATTATTCATTGATATATTTTGTATTGAGAGGTGATACTTATGTTATTTCATCTATTTTTGCATGGTTGATGACTTTTGGAGCATGGACCGCTCCAGTCAGGATTCTGATGAAAAAGTGCTGTTTGGAGGCAAAATTCGCGAAGATCAGAAAATACTGGAAAATATACGGAAAATCCTATTTTTCCAGAAGACTAAGGATGCCAGAAGATGGAGTGGAGGTGGGCCATAGGGGGCCCACACCACCCCATGGCGCGGGCAGGCCTAGGCCGCGCCTGGAGGTGGTGTGGCCGCCTTGGCCCACTCCAGCCTCTCCCCTCTAGCGTATATCATCCTCTCGAAACCCTAAGACTCGGGGAGCGACCACATAAAGATTCTGCCGCTTCTGTGGGGCAGAAAACACCAAGAGAGAAAGATCTCTCCGGCAGACAGATTTCTACCGGTGGAATTCCTTCCCGGAGAGGGGAGATCGTCGCCATCAACACCACAATCAAGCTGGACTTCATCGGGATCATCATCATCATCACCATCAGCACCCTCATCACCATCTCCATATTGCTGTAACAATTGGTTGAATCTTGCCATAGTTCACTAGGGAAACTTTCCCGGTGTTGATTACTCCTTGTAGTTGATGCTATTGAGTAAACCACTGAATTATTGTTTATGTTCAGATTGTTATACATCATTATTCCATCTCTGATCATGATCCATATGATGTCTTGTGAGTAGTTCGTTTTGTTCTTGAGGACATGGGACAAGTCTTGTTGTTAGTAGTGGAGTTGCGTTGAGAAAGATTCAACAGATTGTTATTTAAGTTGTGGTGTACTTCTTCTAGTGGTGTCATGTGAACGTCGACTACATGCCACTTCACCTATAAGGGCCTAGGGGAATGCATTGTGTGTTTGGCTACTAATCGTAGGGGTTGCCGGAGTGACAGAAACCTAAACCCCCGTTAGGAAACCATTGCACAAGGGACGTAAGGGTCTTAGAGTTTAAAGCTGTGGTTAGGTTTCTACCTTAATTACTTTCTTGTACTTACGGATGTTTGCAAGGGGTATAATCACAAGTATGTACAGTCTTGGATGGGGCGGTACATTAGCACAGGTTCACCCACACAACACTTAGCAAGCTAAAGAAGATTAATCGACTATATGAAGCGAAAGCACTTGACAGTCTTCCCATGTGTCCTCGAGAACGTTTGGTCATCTTAAGTAATACAACCGGCTTGTCCTTTCCTGCATAAAGGATTGGGTCACTTGCTGCATTTATTCCTACTGTCTTTTATTTACTCGTACTTTGTTTACTTGCTTTATCAAAAACCCCTAAAAATCCGTTTGCTAAGTATTTGCGGAGAATTCCTAATCCATACCACTAGCCATTACCTTCTGCTCCTCGTTGGGTTCGACACTCTTACTTATCAAAAATACTGCGATACACCCCCTATACTTGTGGGTCATCACACACATCCAATGACACTTGTGGATCCATGTGTGGTTTGTGAGAAGACCACACATCCAATGACACTGGGTGTGGTTTATGAGAAGAACACACATGCAATGACACTGGTGGATCCATATGCGCTTTGTGAGAAGAACACACATTTCAATGACTCTAGATGTGGTTTGTGAGAAGAACACACATGCAATGACACTGGTGGATCCATATGTGGTTTGTGAGAAGAACACACATCCAATGGCACTGGTGGATCCATGTGGGGTTTGTGAGAAGAACATACATGCAATGACACTGGGTATGGTTCATGAAAAGAACAGACACATGCAATGACACTGGTGGATCCATATGCGCTTTGTGAGAAGAACACACATTTCAATGACTCTAGATGTGGTTTGTGAGAAGAACACACATGCAATGACACTGGTGGATCCATATGTGGTTTGTGAGAAGAACACACATCCAATGACACTGGTGGATCCATGTGTGGTTTGTGAGAACAACACACATGCAATGACACTAGGTGTGGTTCATGAAAAGAACACACATCCAATGAACTCTGGTGGATCCATATATGGTTTTTGAGAAGAACACACATGCAATGACTCTAGATGTGGAGTGTGAGAAGAACACACATTCAATGACACTGGTGGATGCATGTGTGGTTTGTGAGAAGAACACACATCCAAAACACACATGCAATGACACTAGTGGTTCCATGTGTGGTTTGTGAGAAGAACACACATCCAAAACACACATGCAATGACACTAGTGGTTCCATGTGTAGTTTGTGAGAAGAGCACACATTTAATGACACTAGCTGTGGTTAACGAAAAGAACAAACATGCAATGACTCTAGTGGATCCATATGTGGTTTGTGTAAAGAACACACATGCAATGACTATATTTGTGGTTAATGAAAATAACACACATGCAATGACTCTGGTGGATCCATGTGGTTTGTGAAAAGAACACACATGCAATGATTCTAGCTATGGCATGTGAAAAGAACACACATGCAATGACCGGTTGGATCCATATGTGGTTTGTGAGAAGAACACACATCCAATGACACTGGTGGATCCATGTGTGGTTTGTGAGAACAACACACATGCAATGACACTAGGTGTGGTTCATGAAAAGAACACACATCCAATGAACTCTGGTGGATCCATATATGGTTTTTGAGAAGAACACACATGCAATGACTCTAGATGTGGAGTGTGAGAAGAACACACATTCAATGACACTGGTGGATGCATGTGTGGTTTGTGAGAAGAACACACATCCAAAACACACATGCAATGACACTAGTGGTTCCATGTGTGGTTTGTGAGAAGAACACACATCCAAAACACACATGCAATGACACTAGTGGTTCCATGTGTAGTTTGTGAGAAGAGCACACATTTAATGACACTAGCTGTGGTTAACGAAAAGAACAAACATGCAATGACTCTAGTGGATCCGTATGTGGTTTGTGTAAAGAACACACATGCAATGACTATATTTGTGGTTAATAAAAATAACACACATGCAATGACTCTGGTGGATCCATGTGGTTTGTGAAAAGAACACACATGCAATGATTCTAGCTATGGTATGTGAAAAGAACACACATGCAATGACCGGTTGGATCCATATGTGGTTTGTGAGAAGAACACACATCCAATGACACTGGTGGATCCATGTGTGGTTTGTGAGAACAACACACATGCAATGACACTAGGTGTGGTTCATGAAAAGAACACACATCCAATGAACTCTGGTGGATCCATATATGGTTTTTGAGAAGAACACACATGCAATGACTCTAGATGTGGAGTGTGAGAAGAACACACATTCAATGACACTGGTGGATGCATGTGTGGTTTGTGAGAAGAACACACATCCAAAACACACATGCAATGACACTAGTGGTTCCATGTGTGGTTTGTGAGAAGAACACACATCCAAAACACACATGCAATGACACTAGTGGTTCCATGTGTAGTTTGTGAGAAGAGCACACATTTAATGACACTAGCTGTGGTTAACGAAAAGAACAAACATGCAATGACTCTGGTGGATCCATACGTGGTTTGTGTAAAGAACACACATGCAATGACTATATTTGTGGTTAATGAAAATAACACACATGCAATGACTCTGGTGGATCCATGTGGTTTGTGAAAAGAACACACGTGCAATGACTCTAGCTATGGTCTGTGAAAAGAACACACATGCAATGACCGGTTGGATCCATATGTGGTTTGTGAAAAGAACAGACATGCAATGAACTCTGGTGGATCTAGATGTGGTTTGTGGGAAGAACACACATGCAATGACACTGGTTTTGGTTCATGAAAATAACACACATGCAATGACACTGGTGGATCCTTATGTGGTTTTTGAAAAGAACACACATGCAATGAGTCTGGTGGATCCACACGTGGTTTGTGAAAAGAACACTCATGCAATGACACTGGTGGATCAATGTGGTTTGTGAGAATAACAAACATGCAATGAACTCTGGTGGATACGTATGTGGTTTGTGAGAAGAACATACATGCAATGACACTGGGTGTGGTTCATGAAAATAACACACATCTAATGAATTTTGTTGGACCCATATGTGGTTTGTGAGAAGAACACACATGCAATGACTCTAGATGTGGTTTGTGAGCAGAATACACATCCAATGACACTGGTGGATCCATGTGTGGTTTGAGAGTAGAACACACATCCGATGACACTGGGTGTGGTTTATGAGAATAACACTCATGTAATGACACTAGTGGATCCATATGTGGTTTGTTAGAAGAACAAACATTTCAATGACTCTAGATGTGGTTTGTGAGAAGAACACACATGCAATGACACTGGTGGATCCGTACGTGGTTTGTGAGAAGAACACACATCCAATGACACTAGTGGATCTATGTGTGGTTTGTGAGAAGAACACACATGCAATGACACTGTGTGTGGTTCATGAAAAGAACACACATCCAATGAACTCTGGTGGATCCATATGTGGTTTGTGAGAAGAACACACATCCAATGACATTGGTGGATCCTTATGTGGTTCGTGAGAACAACACACATGCAATGACTCTAGATGTGGTTTGTGAGAAGATCACACATGCAATGACACTGGTGGATCCGTATGTGGTTTGTGAGAAGAACACACATCCAATGACACTAGTAGATCCATATGTGGTTTCTAAGAAGAACACATATGCAATGACACTTAGTGTGGTTCAAGAAAAGAACACACATCCAATGAACTCTATTGGACCCATATGTGGTTTGTGAGAAGAACACAAATGCAATGACTTTATATGTGGTTTATGAGAAGAACACACATGCAATCACACTAGTGGATCCATATGTGGTTTATGAGATAAACACACATCCAATGACACTGGTGGATCCATGTTTGGTTTGTGAGAAGAACGCACATCCAAAACACACATGCAATGACACAGGTGTATCCATATGTAGTATGTGGAAAGAACATACATGCAATGACACTACCTGTGGTTAATCAAAATAACACACATCCAATGACACTGGTAGATCCATGTGTGGTCTATGAGAAGCAGACACATGCAATGACACTGCATGTGGTTCATGAAAAGAACACACATGCAATGACTCTGGTGGATCCATATGTGGCTTGTGAAAAGAAAACACATGCAATGACTCTAGCTATTGTTGATGAAAAGAACAAACATGCAATGACACTGGTGGATCCATATGTGGTTTGTGATATGAACACACATCTAATCACACTTGTGGATCCATGTGTGGTTTGTGAGAAGAACACATATGCAATGACACTGGTTGTGGTTCATGAAAAGAATACACATGCAATGACCTGGTGGATCCTTATGTGATTTGTGAAAAGAACACACATGCAATGACTCTGGTGGATCCACATGTGGTTTGTGAAACAAACACTCATGCAATGACACTCGTGGATCAATGTGGTTTGTGAGAATAACAGACATGCAATGAAATCTGGTGGATCCATATGTGGTTTATGAGAAGAACACATATGCAATGACACTGGGTGTGGTTCATGAAAAGAACACACATCCAATGAACTCTGTTGGACCCATATTTGGTTTGTGAGAAGAACACACATGCAATGACTCTAGATGTGGTTCATGAGAAGAACACACATGCAATGATACTGGTGGATCCGTATGTGGTTTGTGAGAAGAACACACATCCAATGACACTAGTAGATCCATATGTGGTTTCTAAGAAGAACACATATGCAATGACACTTAGTGTGGTTCATGAAAAGAACACACATCCAATGAACTCTATTGGACCCATATGTGGTTTGTGAGAAGAACACAAATGCAATGACTCTATATGTGGTTTATGAGAAGAACACACATGCAATCACACTAGTGGATCCATATGTGTTTTATGAGATGAACACACATCCAATGACACTGGTGGATCCATGTTTGGTTTGTGAGAAGAACGCACATCCAAAACACACATGCAATGACACAGGTGTATCCATATGTAGTATGTGGAAAGAACATACATGCAATGACACTACCTGTGGTTAATCAAAATAACACACATCCAATGACACTGGTAGATCCATGTGTGGTCTATGAGAAGCAGACACATGCAATGACACTGCATGTGGTTCATGAAAAGAACACACATGCAATGACTCTGGTGGATCCATATGTGGCTTGTGAAAAGAAAACACATGCAATGATTCTAGCTATGGTTGATGAAAAGAACAAACATGCAATGACACTGGTGGATCCATATGTGGTTTGTGAGATGAACACACATCTAATCACACTTGTGTATCCATGTGTGGTTTGTGAGAAGAACACATATGCAATGACACTTGTTGTGGTTCATGAAAAGAATACACATGCAAGGACACTGGTGGATCCTTATGTGGTTTGTGAAAAGAACACACATGCAATGACTCTGGTGGATCCACATGTGGTTTGTGAAACAAACACTCATGCAATGACACTCGTGGATCAATGTGGTTTGTGAGAATAACAGACATGCAATGAACTCTGGTGGATCCATATGTGGTTTATGAGAAGAACACATATGCAATGACACTGGGTGTGGTTCATGAAAAGAACACACATCCAATGAACTCTGTTGGACCCATATGTGGTTTGTGAGAAGAACACACATGTAATGACTCTAGATGTGGTTTATGAGAAGAACACACATGCAATGATACTGGTGGATCCATATGTGGTTTGTGAGAAGAACACACATCCAATGACACTGGTGGATCCATATGTGGTTTGTGAGAAGAACACAGATGCAATGACATTGGGTGTGGTTCATGAAAAGAACACACATCCAATGAACTCTGGTAGATCCAAATGTGGTTTGTGAGAAGAACACACATGCAATGACACTAGGCGTTGTTCATGAAAAGAACACACATCTAATGACACTGGTGGATCCTTATGTGGTTTGTGAAAAGAACACACATGCAATGACTCTAGATGTGGTTTGTGAGAAGAACACACATGCAACGACACTGGTGGATCCATATGTGGTTTGTGAAAATAACACACATCCAATGGCACTAGTGGATCCATGTGTGGTTTGTGAAAAGAACACACATTTCAATGACTCTAGTGGATTCATATGTGATTTGTGAGAAGAACACACATGCAATGACTCTAGCTGTGGGTAATGAAAAGAACATAGAAGTAATAACTCTAGCGGTGGTTTATTGAAAGAACACACATGCAATGACTCTGGTGGATCCATATCTGGTTTGTGAAAAGAACACACATCCAATGACACTGGTGGATCCATATGTGGTTCATGAATAGAACACACATGCAATGACACTAGTGGATCAACATGTGGTTTATGAAAAGAACACACATGCAATGACACTAGTGGATCCATGTGGTTTATGACAATAACACACATGCAATGAACTCTAGTGGAACCATGTGGTTTATGAGAAGAACACACATCCAATGAACTCTTGTGGATCTATCTTGGCATAATTTGATGGATGCCACGATGTATTTCATTATACAATACACTCACTTTCCATTTTTATACTACTCAGTTTTGCCCTTGGCTTTTTGATACTACTCAGTTTTGCCCCCCTTCTTTCTTCCCTTCGTAGAAGCCCAAACCTGTGCTCACTCTGTCCGCTACGCCCTAATTGGTTGTCACAGTTTTCATGCGGATCATGCACACCAACCATTGATTTTGTGTGATCCAATGAGGATCGTTGCACATGTCGTTCCCTTCATAGTACAGCGTGAGACATCATGGACATCTCCCTCAGCGAGACTTCTACAAGAAGGAACATGAAGCCGTCCATGGAAAAAGTCGTTGACTAGTCATGTCATGTTTAATCAAGTCTGAAAAGCCTATTACTGCTACTACTACGTGACACCACATGCGTCATCGAGTGCACGGTCGTCGATGAGCAGCTACAATTTATCGCCACTTGATTTTAATAAGACATATCCCATTTTTTACGCAATGGCTCTCAATCTCACTTCCAACTAGGACCCACCATAAGAAACTTCCACGCGCTACGCGGAGGCCGAAGAGCTGAGCTTGACGAGACCTACCGTCTCCGCCTTCATCGAGTCACACGCATTCATCAACCCATCCCTCTACCCGATGTAGCACAACCCCACAAATCTTGCCGTACAACCACCTACCTTCTCCTCTACATTTCCCCTTTTAATTATCGCCAATTTTATGGCCGTGTTAAACTTCGTACTACAAAGAAATTGTGTATGCGCCCTTTGCATGCAGGTGAATACATGACTGCCATTCATGGCTCGGGAAAAAAACGTGACGTACCGTGCGCGTATCACGGTGCATGGTGCAGTAGCCTGCGCGGCGCGTTGCACGGTGGTGCGACGAAACATGCCTTGCTTCCATTCACCTTAACTATAGAGCCCCTGTCTGCACACCCACTCTCACTCTTGCTCACTCTCCTCACGCCAAGGTTCAAAAAAGCGCTAAGCGCCGAGCGAGCGTTTTCCAACCGCTTTTCACACAATGAAGGCTTAAGCGCTAAGCACACGCTTAAAGCGCAATGAAGCACTTAAGCGGCCTAAACGTTTGCCCTCCGCTTAGCGCTAAAGCACGCTTAAGCGAGCTTAAGCATATGCTCAAAATATACCTGCCTCACGCAACCCTCTCCATGGTCCCACCAACATCTGTAAACTCCTGAGAAAACTCCATCCACGTCAGCGATGGCGGAGGAGGATACGGTGGCCATCGTCGCCTCCGAGGCTGCCGGTGAGGATGCCCCCGTCTCCTCGCCGGTCCCCGTCGACACGTTGAAAGCAACCGTCGTCCCCGTCCAGTCCCCCGTCGAGGCATTGATGGCAGCTGCCGTTCCCATCCAGCCCCCGTCCCCGCTACCGACGTAGCCACTAGCGAGGAGCCCCCCGCCGGCAAGGAGGCTCCCGCCGGTCATGAGCAAATCCAGCTCTTCAAGGACCCCTACGATCCAAATGAGTACATCGCTCCGGTAAACCCCTACGGCACCGGCATCGACAACCCATGGTCAAAGGTAACTAGGGTTTGCTCCCCTTCCCATGGTTCTTCTCCCGTTCCCATAGTTGGATGCTAGATCTTGGTTTATTAGGGTTCGCTTGTTCACATTTCGATTGCTCAATCTTCTTACATCATCTACTCCCCCATTTTCCTTTTCTTCCAATAGGTTTACAGCAGCGACGTCTGCAGCGATGATGAGTCTAGGCACACCAAGACTCGTCAGGTGCTGAGGAGGCTGTAGGCGGGCCAGTACGACGCATTCTTCACTAGCAGCGTCTACAGTTTCCCCTTCCACAAGGGGATCACCTTCTGCAGGATGAGTCTTGATGGCACCGACTTCAACTGCCTTCTGATGCATGCAGAGGGCCCGAGCTCCGTCACCCCCAATGGCGGACAGACCGTGAACATCAATGCCTACATCGCTGAACACCAGACTCTCGGCATTCACCTCCGAAACCTCTAGCGGGTGGCCATCGAAGAGGGCCGCATGCCTCCAATCAAGCCCAAGGCCCCCAAGATCAAGGGACTGGGCAACAGGAAGTGGAGGAAGCGCCAGAGGGAGGAGGCAGAGGCGCCGACGCATGCAAGGAGGGGTTGAACATGTCTGCTGCTGCTAAGCAGCTTCTTTTGATTTTCTATATTTTGCTTGCATCCTATTTCTGCACGCAAGGAAGGGGTTGAATGCATCAAACCTCGTTAAGCAACCTACTTTCTATCGCTATATCCTATTTAGCTGCGCACAGCTATATCTACATTTTTTTTTGTTTTCCGAATGAATGGATTCTACCTGGTGTGATTTGCTGCTCTAGATTTGCTACCACATCGGAGGATAAAAGTGGTCCAAAAGGGAACAAATTATCGAAGAGAGAATCTTCTCTAGATTTGCTACCAATTTGGGCAAAATGAAACATATCTGTTTAGCAAGAGAGCAAAAAGGTACTCTTTCAAACCGCCAGTTAATGAGCTACCATCTTGACAAGCTACAAGATACGTACAGAAACATAACACAAAGAAGTAAAATTTATTTTACTACTCTCACTTAAGGCATTAGACATTTTGCCAAGATAAATGAGTTCCACAAAATAGAAACATAACACAAAGGAGTAAGATTTAATTCACTTCTCATCATACCACTTTACACTACCAGGAAAATGGCTATAGGTAATCCGCATATCTGTGGCGCATGTGCTAGTGGTGCCCCACGGCTAAAATAGTCGTGGCGCACGGCCCACAGGTGCCCTACGGCTATCTACCATAATCGTGGTGCACATGCGTACGGTGCGCCACGGCTGTGTGTGGGCTAGCCCCCTATCGGCCGTAGACCGCATAGCCGTAGCGCACCCCGATGAAGTGCGCTACAAGTGTGGCCGGTAGTCGTGGCGCAAACACCCTCCGTGCACTACAGGCAAGATCGGGCCACCTGTACTGTTAACTGGGAAAACACCTCTGTGGCACACTGCCGGTATGTGCGCTACGGATGTTCTTTACTCCTGTGGCGCACCCCCCCCCCCCCCGTGTGCGCCACGGATGTGTGTTCTGCTACTTCTTTTTGGCAGACACACCTTTGCACATTTGACTAGATCTCACCATCTCACACTTCACTTTCCCCTCCTTCTTCCTCCTTGGATCTCGCCCCCTCCTCCTTCCACCTCAATTTCTCCACTCTTTCACCATTTGTAGCATGTAAAACTTACCTTGGATGCTACATACATAATAGAGGAAAGCTCTCCTTCCGGCCACCATCTCTCGATCTGTTACCTCTCCTTCGAGATCTTCTCGGTCTCTCATCTTGGTAAGTTCTCTATGTAAGAGGATGTGTTTATGTGTATGGATGATATATGGTCACATATCTATGGAGAGGATCGATGCTCTCATGTGTTTGGAGAGCATTCATTGTATGCTCTCTCATATATTGGCATTGTTTTGCCAAAATGTTGATTCATTTCCATTTTGGCAAGACTTTGGCATTTCGCAAAGGTCCTAATTTTAGGATAGGTCATGCCGAAATTTTTCATCGACCATTACATGCATGCATTGGTACTATGGTTGTAATAAACTTCTAATTCTACCTTTTACACCGCGCGGGCAACCATGGTCCGCATAATGAGCGAAGGCATTGTGGCTAGATTTTTGAAATGTGCGACGGCCGACATGATACGAAATAACATGACGGAGATAAGATGTCCGTGCAGAAGATGCAAACTCAATTGGTTGATTGACCCAGATTCCGGAAATCTGCAGGCGCACCTGCTCCGCCATGGTTTCATGGACGGCTACACTCGGTGGATAAGTGATGACGAAGACGACGAGGCCGTAAATGGGGCAGCGGAAAATGAGGAAGGCGGGCAACATGATCATGATCACGGCAAGGATGGGCGAGATGAAGAAGAGTCTCCTAGAGATGGTGAAGGTGCGGAAGCAGACCAGGATGATGATGATCTAGATGCCAGAGCAGACGACGGAACAACGTCAGGCTGGGTGTGGGACCCTTATGTTCAAGAACTACTCCTCAAGAAAACGAGTAACGCCAGGGCTGCCGCTAGAGAGAGAGCCAAGCTTGCGCAACTTGAGAAAGATGCGGTTACTCCATTGTATGAAGGATGCAAGCCCGATGATACCCGGTTGAATGTAACGCTCAAGGCTATGGAGATGAAGGCAAAACACAAATGGACTGACGCAAGCTTCGACGATATGATGGCATTCTGGCACGATCGTCTCCCGGAGGGGAACACGTGTCCAACTAGTATCGAGGACACCAAGAAAATCGTGTGTCCTCTTGATCTACCGCACATTAGATACCACGTCTGCATCAACGATTGCATCATTTATCGGGGCGAGGACGTGGAGAAAACCACATGCCCGGTGTGCGGCGTTAGTCGATACAAGAAAGGGAAGAAAGCTCCTCGAAAAGTGGTATGGTACTTTCCTATCACTCCGCGTCTGCAATGCTATTTCGCAGACCCTAAGGAAGCAAATCTCATGCGCTGGCATGCGGAAAGAAAGAAGCCAGCAGATGACGATGATCGTGAAAAGGATGAGCTGCTGACACACCCTTCAGATGGTAGCCAGTGGAAAGCATTAGACCTCGAATTCCCCGAATTCGGTGGAGATTCGAGAAACATCAGGCTAGGTGCAAGAACTGATGGACTCAATCTGTTCGGTAGCCGGAGCAGTACGCACAGCACTTGGCCCGTGTTTGTATGGATGTACAACCTCCCTCCCTGGTTGTGCATGAAAAATAAGTACATACAAATGAGTATGCTAATTCAAGGGCCAAAACAACCTGGTACCGACATCAATCTATATCTCGGGCTGTTGAAAGAGGAGCTAGCCATGTTATGGGAATCCGGAGCCAATACGTATGACGCTGTTGCACAAGATTATTTCACTATGAGAGCCGCGTTGTTCACTACGGGGCAAGACTATCCAGGTTGCGGATATTTCTCGGGACAGGTTATCCAAGGATTCTACGCATGCGTTAGGTGCATGGATAACACGACCTATATCCAACTAGGAAAAGATCCAGGGTCTTCGAAAACCGTGTTCATGGGGCACCATAGATGGCGTGGAAAGAATGATGCATGGAGAAAACATGGAGATCTGTTCAATGGAAAATCCGAGACCCGAGGAATCCCAGAGCGGAGGAGCAGTGAAGAAGTGGATGAATTGCTGAAAAACTAGAAAGAGTGTCCTAAACCGGGAAAGAAGCGAAAGAGGCAGCAAGACAATTCGTTGATGAAGGTATGGAAAACAAGGTCTGTTTTTTGGGAGTTGCCATACTGGAAGTTTCTCCGCATGCCTCATAGCCTTGACATCATGCATATCACGAAGAACGTGTGCGAGAGTCTAGTTGCCACCCTAATCAACATGCCAAATAGGATGAAAGATGGTCCTAAAGCAAGGAACGACTTGATATTCATGGACATCCGGAAGGATCTTCACGGAGGACGCCCTACTCCTGATGATCAGGAAGATGACGATGATCATCAGTCGGAGGCGACACAACAAGGTCGTAGAAAGGGTAAAAAGGTCAAGAAGAACGAATATTACTGCCCCCCTTCGTGCTTCACACTAAGCCAGGATGAGATCAAACAGTTTTTCAAGTGCCTTCTAGGAGTCAAATTTCCTTACGGCTACGCTGGCAAGATAAGCAGGTACCTAGATGAGGCTAAGAAGAGGTTTAGTGGGATGAAGTCTCACGACTGTGCTGTGCTAATGACGCAGATACTTCCGGTTGCACTACGAGGTATAATGGACGAGCATGACCGAGAAACATTGTTTGGGCCCTGCAAGTTTTTCGACGTCGTCTCTCGAAAGTCAATTGTTGTGAAACAGCTCGGGAGGCTACAAGAGGAGATCGTGGTGATACTATGCGAGCTCGATATCTACTTCCCGCCCGCATTCTTCGACATTATGGTGCATCTGCTGGTCCATATCGTGGAGGATATCATCCAACTCGGGCCGATGTTCCTTCGCAGCATGATGCCGTTCGAAAGGATGAACGGACACATCAAAGGATACGTTCGCAACAGGTCCTGTCCAGATGGAAGCATAGCCAAGGGCTTTCTGGCCGAAGAGTGCATCTCTTTCTGCACGAATTATCTAGGCATCGAGAACCCTGTCGGTCTTCCCATCAATAGGCACCTTGGCAAGCTCGATAGATCGGGTCACCGAGAGGGTCGTCGTGTACTGCATGCAGACTATGATTGTCGACGCGCAGACTTTGATAGAGCAAACCTAGTCACGCTACAACATTTAGAACTGGTCGATCCTTGGGTACAAAAGCACAAAAGGTCAATCGAGAAGAAGTATAGTGACCGGGGCATTTAGAGGACGCAAGGAGAAATAATCAAAGAGCACAACTCAGATTTCACGCGTTGGTTTAGGCAGACGCTCCTAGATAATCCCCCGCAATCGCATTCTGCGGAGGAAAACATCATATTCACCTTGTCGTAGGGACCCATGCACAACCTGGTGACCTATCAGGCGTATGATATCAACGGCTACACATTCTACATGGAGGAAAAGGACAACAAGTGTGACTATCAGAACTCAGGCGTAACATCGGAATTCTACACCGATGACAACATGAAGGAAAGATTTTACGGAAGGATCGAGGAGATCTGGGAGCTCGACTACTGTGGAGAAAAGGTGCCGATGTTCCGTGTCAGATGGGCCAAGAGCGTCGAAAGAGAAGACCGGTATTTCACAACCATGTTAATACCCAAAGCAGCCAAATCCAAGGCCGCCGGTGCGCACGTCGCCGCGAAAAATGAACCGTGGGTACTGGCTAGCAAAGTGGACCAATGTTTTTTATTACTAACCCAACAAAGCCTAGCCGTGTTGTCGTGAGGAGAGGAAAAAGAAACATCATCGGAATGGATGGAGTCGCCAACGAGCAAGACTTCGACCAGTACGGTGATCCAAAGATTGAAGATGACGATGACTACGATGAAAAAACATACATCACAAGAAGAAAAAGGACAACCTTACCCGAAAAAGGTAGCCCGTTCGAGCGAAGAAACATAAAAGTGCCAGGGCTAAATTATTCAACCGCGACAAAGAAGGGAAAAAAGATTGTAAAACGCTAGCTCAAAAAAGATTGTATTGATGCATATGGATGGCGTATTATTAATGGACACATTATTATTTAATTTTTTTCTACTTTGAATCACTTTTGTACCACTTTTGATGATATATATGTACCATTTTTGTCATATAAAACATATAACATATATTTTATATAGTTTACATAATTTTTGGGATATTTTTTAACATTTTAAGGTAGTTTTAAAATAAAAACAAAAAATGGGGGCACCAGGGTTCAAACCTGGGTGCTCCAGGTTTGTGAGCGTAAATAGCTAGGGCGGAACCAGTGGGATATGCAAGTGCTAGTGTCAACTAACGGGGCGGCAGCTATTTGTTTGACCTGTCACGGCACTTAGCCGTAGCGCACCCTAACCTAGTGTACCCTAAACCCTAAACCCTTAACCGTAGCATACTAGGTTAGGGTGCGCTACGGCTAAGTGCCGTGATAGGTCAATTGTCGACCCGTCCCTCTCCCCATCATCCTCAGACACTAGGTTAGAGAGGAGACGCACTTGATCTGTCCGCCACCGCCGCTCGATCTTCCCGTCGCCGCACTCGCTGCTACTGAGGAGGAGGCCGTGGAAGAGGAGAGGAGGCCGCCGCGCGTCCAAGGAGGAGGAGAGGAGGCCGCTGTGCGTCCAAGGAGGAGGAGGCCGCCCCTCTCCGTCCGCAGCTCTCTGTCCGCGCGTCCAAGGAGGAGGAGGCCGCCGCTCTCCGTCTGCCGCTCTCCGTCCGCGCGTCCACGGGCTCTCTGCTCAGGTAAGTCATGGAGTCACGATCTATACTGCAGTTCAGTTGATAGATATCACTATATTGGCAAAAATAGTTTATCTGATGTTAAATTTTGTAGTGATGTGGTGTTGTGTTGTTAAGCTTGCAGCTAGCTTAGCAACCCTTGATCAATTCTTGGACCTGAGCAATGTGTAGCTAGCTGGCTGATATTAGATATGAGGTCCACCCCAGCCGACTATAACTGATTATGTTGATCCTTGATTGGTGAAGCATGGGATTGATTGACCTTGCTATGGTTAGATTCGATGCAAGGTGACGGCAGGTTAATGTTTGTTTGTGTGGGACGATAGTAGGAGGTATCCTTTCAGTGACAGCGATTTTGGTGGTGGATTCATTTGAGAAGGTGATCTTGCTGGTGGATAAACGAAAATGCCATTTTCCCCCTTGATTGGAAATACTAATATTGTTTACACAACGCTCTCTAAAAATGTTTGTCAAAATATATATGCCTGGCCTGGCCTGGCATGTATCGAGTATTCTGGTCTACCAGATTTTTAGTTATGAAGCTTTAGCCCGAAATGAGGAAGACTGTTCAATAATGGCTGTTGATTTGATTGTTAGAAGGTGGGAGTGATGTTACTACCCAGAATGGGTAGTAATTAGTATTAACATAAATGAGTACACCTGTTTGGTAGAATGGTTGAATTTATAGTTCCAAACTTGCCAACTGTCAAAGCAACTATATATCACACTGTGCCAAAATTTGATCAGACTGAAAATATTCTATCTTGTTTGGCTAGCTGGCTGATATTAGATATCTTGTTGTGTTGTGATGTTAGATATGAGGTCCACCCCAACCGACTGTAACTGATTATGTTATAGTTCTTGTGTTGTAGCTATTGGGTAGTAGATGTATAGCTCGAGTAAGTGTTATTGCCTAGGCTGCTGAGGCGTGGTTTTCTTTTTATTCCCTTTCGTGTACTAGATCCTATACTAGAGAAACTAGTAGTGTTTCTGTAAATTGGTTGTAATCTGTAAATAACCATCACTGAAAGAAAATCTATAAATAACCTCAGTTGTAAATTGTAACTTGTAGATATTTATTTCCGTGAATCTAGATGTATGATAGCTGGTCTGATTTGCTCTACCACTAGGTTTATATTGGAGAATTATTGGGATTTTTTTGATTTTGTGATATATATCGGCTATTCTTTCAGATAAACACGAAACTTAACTGTAAATTGTCTTTCATTCTGAATTTTACTTTGCGATGATCATAGTGGTATCAGTCTACGGAGCAGCAGTTACTGTCTTTTGCTCTCGGTCACTGCCATTTCCATGCATTGACTCCAGACTGATCATAGTGGTATCAGTCTACTAGTGTAGATGCATACATCATTCAGAGGTAGGGTACTGCTTGTTTTGGAGGTGAAGTGATCATAGTGGTATCAGTCTACTAGTGTATATACAGGAAAATACCCTGCCTAGTATTATTCGTATGCAGGCTTGTATGAAATGAGTCCCGATTTTCGCCGAAATGTTGACTAACTTCCGTTTTGGCAGAAATCGGGCACTCCTAGTTTAACAAAAATGAGCAATGGTCATGCCGGATTTTTCCGCGCACTTTACTAACCATTATTTGCCTTCTATTAGTGCAAACATGTGTGACAACGACGAGGCTGGATCTTCTCAGCGTATCAATGCTGAAGGAGAAGTGAGAACTCAAAACAGACCCGTGTCATTCTGGGAGGAGGTCGAGCGGCTAGAAAGAATGACAGAGGGTGATGAAGAATACAACCCTTCCGAGAGCGACGCCGATGAGATGGAAGACGCGGAGGAAGAAGAAGCGGCCGAAGGAACGGCGGATGATGAAACCACTGATGGCGGTGAGGGTACAACAAGTGGTAGTAATCCACCTAAGAAGAAGAAGGAAAGGCGCCCGAACTCGAGCGGTACCGTCAGAGAGGAAATTACCGAAGTCAGCCCAAAAGGGGTTCCTTTGGCGCCCGACCATGTGGTCAAAGGCTACGGTGGGCAAGTGGCGGCTATCACCCGGACCACCATCTCGATCAACACCGAGAATCTCCGGCATAAAGTTAATGGCCATTTGCGCACACTCCTCTTCGAGAAGCTGCACGCAAGATACAGGTTCCCCCTTCAGTATCGGAACACATATTATCATGGGAATGAAGTAAATAAATCCGCCCTCATGAGGATGAGCACCGCCCTGGCCAGCTGGAGAACCCGGATAAAGAAGAAGATACTTAAAGAAGAGAAAAGTCTCGAGGAGATCCAGAAGATTGACCCGCAGATCACCGAAGATCAATTCTAGGAGTTCAAGGCCAAGTGCAACTCCGAAGCAGCCAAGGCCTTGAGTAAGTGGGGAAAGGAATTGCATGAGATGAATATAGGTCACCACCATCTTGGATCTTGTGGTTATAGAGCTACGGAGCCCAAATGGGATAAGGAGGACGATGAGTATAGAGCTAAGGGGATACCTAACCCCTTTTCGAAATTTGAAAACAAGCAGCTTCAAAACTTCATCAGGGCTCATTACCATGTGGACCCCAAAACCAAAGAACTCACCGCGGAAACTAAGGTGAAGGACTTCGAGGTAAGTAATTTAATTACCGCGGATCAAGTCGATTACATTATAATCGATCAAGTCGAATTTCTAAACGGTTCACGTTACTTCTTCTGCAGGACGAGGAAATTGCTAGTCAGGGATCCCATGGTTCCTCATCCCACGGGTCGACGGCGGCCACCCGGTGGGATAACCCTTTTAACAGGGCAATGAACCGGGCCAAGAAAATCACGCCGGTTACAAAGAAGCCATCGTCGGCTGGCCGTCTGGCCGGCTTCGGGGCTAAGAATTGGGTGGATCATTTTGGTCCACCCCCGCGGACGCGTGTGGAGGGAAGGAGCGACGAGGAAAACCGCGAGGTTCAGGAACTTAAGGAACAAGTGGCGCGGATCCCGCAGATCGTCCAAGACAACCTGGCAATCACCCTCACCTCCATCCTGCCTACCTTGGTGGAGTCAATAGCGAACTAGAGTGCGGGTGGTCGACAAGGGCCGTGCCCGATTCCAAGCATGGTCAGTAGCCACTCAAATAATGCGGCGCCAACGATCCCGGTGAATTATGTGTTCGTGACTATGCCCGCTAGCACGGCGGCGCCGGAAGCATTGGTGACTCCGCCCGCTAGCACGGCGGCGCCGGAAGCATTCGTGACTCCCCCTGCCATCACCGTGGCGCCGGAGCTTAATGCAACCGATAGGGAGAATACATCGGCGGCCGGCACCGTGCCATCAAGCAGCCCCTCCGTCTCTTGCACGGCCGTCGTCGTATGCGGTGCCTCGACATTAGCCGAGCTCGATGCCATCACGGTAAACCAAATAGTTTACCGCCTTGCCATTTATTACTCTTATGGCATATTTTTAATGCCATACATGTTGTTCGCAGACGGATGTTCCATGCACTCTCTTAAGCTTCGTGAACAACGAGTTGAGGGATGTTGCAAAGGGTACCATCATTCAACCCTTGCACCATACGTTCCACTCAAAGCCGATGCCAGATAGCGTGTATAGGGTTAAAATTATCCGGGTGCTAAGGGGCTGCGATGACCTGGAACCTCCCATTCAACCCCCAGGAGCGGATGAAGAAGAGCCGGCTATCCTCAGAAGTTGCTTCGGCTTATTCCTGCTATGGCCAAAGAGCATGATTCGTTTGGGGAAGGCTAGGGCCATCACCCCACAGACAACAACCCTGTCTGTCATGCCAGCGCCAAGCCATGGCAAGACCCCCACACCGTCACCTCCACGCGATTGTTCGGCTGGTCATATTGACATGACCATGGCGCAGGATCTGAACGAGGATGACGAAGATTACTTCGATGATTTCATCAACACTAATCTTTTCCCCGGCGACCTAAACGAAGACCCAACTGGTGGCCCCGCAGAGAAAGCCACTTGCAACAAACGTCTCTTTGGTTCTCAGGAGACGCCTCCAGCTTGCACCTTCACTGAGCCAGCGGATACATCCAACCGTCCCTCTGTTCTAAGCCCTGACACACTACATAGGGCGATCGATGCTCAGATTGTGGTGCCTACCTACTTCCCAAAAGGCAAGAAGACCAGGAAAAGAAAATCTCGCAGCTCGAGCCAGTCGGTGGCGTCAACTGTGAATCCGATCAGGTTTCAGGACGGGCCACCAAGACCAAAGGGTATTATGTGGAGGATGCATGTGGCAGGTGATCCCATGCTAACTAAGAAATTGCTTAGGCTCGCCACTTCAGAAATGAGGAGTGTGCATGACAGTGTGCTGACGATAGAGAGACGCCTTCTTGTGGAGAAAGATCCATCGCACCCGGTATTCGTGGTTAAGGTGCCACGAGGCTTGGGCTTCATTGATAATGTCCCCGCGGATCTGTTCTTCCTGCGGTTTGACGACATCTTCAATATGTTCCACCTGTATCCGCTGCACTATACCATGGTACACCTGTTTTCTCTCAGCCTGGCCATTCAGATCAGTACAGAGAACACCCCGAACATCGCTATAGTGGAACCCTACTACATGCGTGATGGCTGCTTGGGAAGCGCCATTGAACGGCGATTCGTGGCCTCGTACCTCCAAGGCATCTTGGTGGCGAACAAGACAAAGGAATACATTCTCGTGCCTTTCTTTCCCGAGTAAGTCATTATTCACTCGCCGCCATAACATGCTTTATTAGATTTTCATCATTCTTTTTCCAACACATGCCGTTTGAATTGTTTTGCGTAGAGATCAACACTGCACACTCATCTAATTGTCACCGAAACATTTGCAAGCCACGTATTTCGACTTGGGGAGTCAAGAGAAGAAGAAAAACTACGACAAGATCAAGGAAGTTCTGGATGATGCTCTCACCGGCTATGCCTTAGCGGAAGGCGCCACCTTCATGCGTAAGAAGCTCAAGTTTGGCAGGCACGTCTTCACCCATGTGACGGAATTCCCCTGCGTGAAGCAGCCGGCAGGCAGTCAGAAGGAAGCCTACTATGCACTCCATCACATGAGGGCGTTCCTACTAGAGCAACAGAATTCTACGCTGCCAGATCATCTCAAACGGTGGGCCGAAGTCAAGGCCAGGATCAATGATTCAGATATTAGACAAGAGATGTATCGCATCCAGCAATAGTTTGGGGCAATCATTAGCCGTGATGTCATGACTTCAGGGGGGTCTTCTACGGAGGCAATCCCCCGAATAACCATGACGCAGTAGATCGCCTAAAGATGCAGGGTGACTATAGGACGTTCATGATGAAACAAGGCGTCCTCCCGTTCCCTGAGCCGAGCCAGAAGTCTTGATCTGTTGGTCTAGTTGTAGTTCTTTATCCCCACGTGTACTTGTGTGTGTCGACATGTACATGCTACTACTTGGTATTTTTTGCTTACTTTGTTACCTTGTTTGATAAGTATATCTTTATATGCGACTTTTACTTGTTTTTTCACCATAATTTAATTATTATTGCCAACTTTTAGATGACGTGGTAAGTCGTGTACAAGGGACGGGTTCCTGGAGTCTATAATGATTGGGAAGACTGCCGGAGACAGGTGCACCGTTTCAGCGGCAATAGCAACAAAGGGTACAATACTATGGCGGAGGCGGAAGCTAGATACGCGCGCTATCTAGCGGGAGTTAGGACGAGGAACCGGATGAAGACCTATACCTCCGTCGTGGTGATGGTTATTGTCCTTGGTTGTCTGTCATGCATGTTCCTACTTTAGATGTCTAGGCGAGCTTCCGCAAGCTCTAACTTGGTTGAGACATGTATTCATGTCATCACTAGCTACTTTGTAACTTGATCGAACTAATATAACTTATACTGTGTATTTATGTATGTGACTTATCTATATGTATTTGTTTCTATCTTGTCTGTGTATTTATTTCTGTATTGTATATCTGTGTATTTATTTCTGTACTGTATATCTGTGTATATCATTTGTATTGTATATAATCTATATTGAGTATTTTTTTTTTTGAAAAGCTAAGTCGTGGCGCACATGTACGTTGTTAGTGGCGCACCTCGTCAGCTACTAGTAGCGCACTACGTCATGCGCCACAGGAATAACCGTAGTGGCGCACCAGCTAGTGTGCTACTACTAACTACATACTAGCAATGCACTTGTCATGCGCCGCAGGGAAAATAGTGGTAGCGCACTGTGTTGTGCGCCACTACTATGTCGAGATTCCTGTAGCGCACCCGGCAGTGCGCTACGGGCACTTTTTAGCCGTAGCATAGAAGTCGTGGCGCACCCCTAGTGTGCCACGGAAGGGGAAAATAGGTGCGCCATGAATTAGCTTTTTTCTAGTAGTGTTAGCCACTTGCCATCATTCGTAGGCGACCAACTGCGATCATTCTAGGTGGATCTTACATTATTGGCACTCCACAGCTCACACAATGCTTCGTCCCACCTGGGATCTGACTTGGCTTCCCTATCTTGAGCGTCCTGCGACACAATTAGCGGTGCATCATAAGCTTGATTGTTCCCGCTAGAAGATGTTGCCTCTCTATTTGCTGCTAGAAGATGCTGCCTCTCTGTTTGTTGCTAGAAGATGCTGCTTCTCTATCAGCTGCTTCTACTTCAGCTGCAAGCTCTATTTTAGCTGCTTCTGCAGCCTCTTTGTTAGCTGCTTCAGATGCAACCATTTTCTTTGCATATGCAGCTTCAAACTCAGCTATTCTGCATTTTCTACAAAGGACTCTCCTAAGCTCGTCTTCCCTCTTGCCAATAGGGCAAAACACGAGGTAACGTAGAAAGAAATGGATTTTCTTGTATAGATGGTAGGTCACGTAAGCATCTATGGCTGCATACTTTAGGTTTATATTAGACAACGGCCACTCCTCCTAAAAATCGTGCCTATCCGTTGGGAAATCTGCCTTAATTCTGTCATACGACTCATCGAGGATTCTAGTTGCGAGTGATGCCATTCCATCCTTCCTTGATCCCCCTAGGATCTTGACAAGACTTTGAATATCGATCCAGTTGTGCACAGGAATTGTAATTCCCTCTTGATGAAATTTGAAAAAATCAGTTGTATTGTCGATAGTGCAGAAAACAATTCCCTTTTCTACAAGGAACTGGCGCAGCGCTGGACAATTCCTGTCAGTCCTGAAAGTATGTAGTTTGTCATCACCAAAATTTGTAACTACAAATATTTTGTCAATGCAAGATCTTTGAATATAATTTTAATTTTTTTAGTAAATGCAAGATCAAGAATCTCAACATTGTCTTGTCATAATTTATTTGGTCCTAAATAAAATCCAGTAGTTGCAAGATGAGCAAATGGATAAAGAACAAGAGGAGAAAACCCTAAAAGCAGTTAACTACAGAGAGCAGATCTACAAATTGGGTGAAGTGGTAGACGAGGACATGTTTCCTCATGGCCAGTTGAACAACGGCGACTTCACTCCCATCATATGGGTCCTCCGGGGTGTACTCGAGGTCCAATCCCACGTTTTGTCCTCGTCTTTCTCAAGCCAACCCTTGTACATCCTCAGGACTCGCAACACTGTCTCCTCCACGTTGGTGTAGATGACGTCTATCTTCTTATTGTCATGGGTAGTGAAGCTTGTATCTGGAGTGCGTCGACCTTCCATGGCGGCAAGGAGAAGACGGGAAGAAGACAGATGACAGGAAGAAGAAGAGTGGTTTCTGTGAGGCAGGGGAACGGTGGAACCGTCAATGCGCTTTTAAGGTAGTGGTTAACGACAGAGACGGAATTTCAAAGGAGATACGCGTGGCGGTGGCTGTTCCAGCTTCTGAGTAAACAAAAAATAATTATAACAACGATATATATGTGCCCTGTTTTGTCACGTCAATACATTGGGCCGGTCGTGTTGTCCTATCCACTTTGCCAGCGCTGTAAGCCTACGTGACAGCCACTAGGCCTAAGCGACGGGAGCGACATAACGACGAGAACTGACAAGGGGGTCTAACTTGACGGCCGTTAGCCTGATATTTTGTATTGAAATGTAAAGTTGAATTCATGCCGAAAAGACCCTATGAGTATTTGGCACAGCAACTGTAGTCATCGCGGCTGATTACAGACAACTTGGATACCGCGTTGCCTGGGCGCCCCAACTTTTGGGCCGCAAAATGATATTCTCGCAATAATGGCCATAATCATGCAAAGCGATAAAACATTATTAATTAAAGCATGAAGTGATATTACAATTCAAAAACTAAATTATCATAGAGGCTATGGTGACTGGTATAGTCTTAACGTGGTGTAAGCATGCGCCAAGTCAACCCACAGAAAGCATCAAAGGAGAATACCACAATATTATGATTTTGTATGCTAAAACTATGCATGATTCTTTCAAGGCACATTAAGCAATCTCAATTGTTTGTAACAAGTCATGCTACAACAATAATCACTAAGCATAAAATCAAAGCAATATCAAACATGACATGATAAAGTCTAGGCCACAGTCAAAACAAGCTCCTTGTGTACCACTTATAAGCATGAAACTTTCCGACTCTTTTCCAACACAAATCAACTTATTTGAAACTATGTATGAATGCGGGGGTCCAACCAATTTATTTAAGCAAATGGAATGAAAGAAAACCAAAAAAAACAAAGACACTCCAAGAACAACACAATTGTGCATGAAACAATAAAAATGAAGTGTTTGGAAGAAAACCTGAGATTTTTATTGATGAAGAAGGGGATGCCTTGGGCATCCCCAAGCTTTTACGCTTGTACTTCTTGAATATTTCTTGGGGTGATACGGGTGGCATCCCCAAGCTTGAGCTTTTGTCCATACTTCATCTCATCACATTATTCTTCACCACACTTTAAAATTTCCTTCATACAAAACTTCACACAATCTTCATTAGCAACATTAGTGTATTCAAGATAATAAGTCTTTGGGTTCAGTTTCAACACAAGTAAAACTTCCATTAAAACACAAGCTTACTGTAGCAATTCCTTTTATAAGTTCAAGTGATCAAAGAGAACTCAAAGATAAAGAGATTAAGAGGCAAATGCAAATAATGACAGAAATCTGTCAAAACAGACCAACAGGTAAAAACTGATTTTCTTGAAGACATTCTGTTGCTCAAATTGAAAAGTGATAAACTAAGGAAAGTTAGATAAAAACCTGGGGAAAAAGCTCAAAATATTACAGCTGAATCCGACATACAGGGATTTTTCACGATTGTTTATAGTGAAGCACAAAAATCTGTTTCGGAACAGCAACATTCCCAAGTCCTACTTCTCTCTCATTAGAGGTTATTCTTGGCACAACAAAATAAAAACTTACTGAATAAAAATTTGGGTAATCTCCCAATAGTGCTTTTCTTTAACGCCTTTGAGCTAGGCACAGGAAGCAAGATTCAAGTATTCTCAAATGAAGAAGCATTAAAACCAAATTTATTGCCCTACATTTCTTAACTTTATTCTTATCTTTAGGGAACGTATGATTGTTTGGTAGATAAGCAAAGTGCATAATGCCTTTTCCACATCTATTATTGCTCCAAGGACTTTTAGTAGGGATCTTCCAAGTGTAATTTGTCCTTTTCCTACATTCAATAACAAGATAATCAGTAGACACCACTTTCCCTAAGATCTTTGTAAACACTCCTTCAGCTATTCCAACGGGTAATATTGTGGCATTATTGGTAAGAGATATTTCTACTCCTCCTTCAGAAAGTCCCCAAAGATTTGAAGAGTCATAGATATCTTTAGGCATAAGACATAATTCAGACATGATATCACAACGAGCATAAAAAGTTTCATTATTTATTACTACTTTTACTGTAGGATGCAATTTTGAAGATTCAGAATTTATTGGAACATATTCATGATGTTCTCTAAGCATGTTATAGCATTCTTTTAAACTAGCTGTGTTGGTCTCAAGAGTGTTTAATCTAGCAAATATGTTTATAAAGGAGGAATCAGATTTGCTAGGCAAGTTATATGTTGAAACCAACTTTTTTATGGCATTAAAATCTTCACCCTCATTGCACTAGAGGAAATCTCCTCCTACTAAAGCATCCAAAACATATATATAGCAAAGAGCAAGGCCAAAGTAGAAACTGCAAAAAAACAAGCTTAGAGTTATTTTGGGTTCATTTTTTGCATGTAAATCAGAGATTCTAGACCAAGCTTCTTTGAAACTCTCTTCGATTCCTTGTTTGAAAGTAAAAATCATTTCTTCAGGTGACATAGTAATGGGAGCAATTCTAGACATAATAGCAACTTGAAATAGGATTTTTTGTGTGTTTTTAGTAAAAGAAACAAACTAGTACAACTATTTTTTGTGTGTTTTTGATAAAAAAGAAACAAGCAAACAAAGCAAAATAAACTAAGCAAAACAAAAAACAAAGTAAAGAGATTGGTTATGGGGGACTCCCCTTGTGAAGTCGTCCGTAACTCCCCGGCAACGGCGCCAGAAAAAAGGCTAGATGGCTCAACATATGTCGAGCTCATTGGGAACCCCAAGACGAAGGTATCATGAGCACAGCAGCAAGTTTCCCTCAGTTATGAAACCAAGGTTATCGAACCAGTAGGAGAAAGGAAACAACCTCAAGGTCTTGGTACAAACTTGGAATCCTACACAACACAACCACAAAACTTTTCCCCAACTTCAGTGAGGTTGTCAATCTCACCGATTTTGCTGAAAACAAAGGATTAAACGTATAGTGTGGAAGATAATAATTGCTTGCAGAAAATAAACAGTAAATAGTAGATGGTATATCAATGGTAAAATAATGGACCAGGGTCCATAGTTCACTAGAGGTGCTTCTCCTTAAGATAGATAGCATGTTGGGTGAACAAATTACTGCAGGGAAATTGACAGATTTGAGAAAGCATACAATGCATATACTAGACATATTGACTCCTATGAGATTTGATTGGGCATTAAGCAAAGTGTGTAAAGTAAACAATATGATTGTCCCATGGACAAAGGATTGTTGTTTTCTCCATAGTAGCAACAACACATCTACAACCATAGATATTCATGTCACTTACCTAGATTACTAGAGGCATGAACCCACTATCGAGAATAAATACTCCCTCTTGGAGTTGCAAGCATCTACTTGGCCAAGATAGTTACTAACAACGGAAAGCATGCAAGATCACAAATAACATAGACATGATATAATCAATAATCAATCTGAAATAGCATCTCAATATCCATCGGATCCCCGCAAACACAACATGTAAGATTACAAATAGATGATCTTGATCATGAACAGAGCTCACAAGATCTAAACATGATAACACAAATGAGGAGAAACAACCATCTAGCTACTACATGGACCCATAGTCCAAGGATGAACTACTCACGCATCACACCGAAGGCAGTTATGGTGATGAAGAAGGCCTCCAGGATGATCTCTCCCCTATGGCAGGGTGCCGGGAAGAGCTTCGGATCCCCCCGATCTAGGGATCGAGATGGCGGTGGCCACAGACTCTTCCGTGGATTTCTGATTGGGTCTTTGATCGGGTACTTAGGGTTTTCGTCCCAGGAGGCTTTTATAGGCGAAGGGGCAAGTTCGGTGGAGCACTAGGGGGCCCACACCCCCTGGTGGCGCCCCCTAGGTTGCGCCGCCACCAGGTGTGGCCGCCCTGGTGCGCCACTTCGTCTCCCCTCTGGACTCTGTGTTTCTTTGGGTCTTGTCTAGCTCACATATATAAAGATGGATCCACTTCTATACCACATGCTCTCATATGTGTTTATTATTGTGTTTCACAATATAAATGATATGGAGCCACAGGTGGGGATGCTTATATCTTCATATGATTTGTTTAAATGAGTGGGCATGTCTAAATATAAATGGGACCAAATAATCATCTAGTGGCATACACACACTAGCATGGTCCATTCATATTCACTTATGCCTAGTTCATGCATTCCATATGATCATCAAGCTTGTATTCTTTTGGCATGGGTTTAATTCAAATATGAATGCATGCATGGATGTGTAAATGGCCACGAGTATTTATAATTGCTTTCACAAGTATAAATATGGTTTTTTAGGAGTCATGCATGGCCCATGCAAGCTTGCACCACTCCTTTTTCCATTTGGGGTTTTCTTTGAATTCTGGAGAAGGTTGTCCAAATTCAACTAATCTCAAATAGCTCACTTGACCCCATCTTGTATTCTTTGGGTTTTACCTTGACCTTTCTCCATCTTGGGAGCTCACCTTGTGCTTGTTATAATGAAACACAAATCAAATCAAACAAACTTACATTTTTGAATTCAAATCATACCTAATCTAGCTAAACCTAACTACCTATCTAACTAACCTAGCTAAGCACTAACCTACCTCCCTTGTGGTTTGGTTCCACCACCACCTCTAATCACCCCACCACCTAGCTAACCATAAGCCCTAACCCGAGCACACCATGGCACATGCCATGTGCCCATGTGCATCCCACCTCCCCTCTCTAGCTCACCTCTCCCCTCCCCTTGTCTTGTTATCCAAGAAGGACATCCAGGCGCCCCAACCTGGGATTGTTGGTTTGCGGTACCAAACTTCCCGGGCGAGTGTATCCCGGTACCCGAGTTGTCATCAATCTCACGGAGGGGCCATAGTAGAATCTCCAATTGTCTAGAAGGGCCAAATGGGGGTGAATACAAATCTAACGGCCAAACGGTCGTTTGAACCAAACGAAAAACGGTTGAACTCAAATACCACTGTTAGGTCAACTCTTCATGGCCCGTCCTGTCAGTATTCCCTGTTATCTTTTGTGGTCGTGGACTAGTTTACCCCTGCGTGGACAAGATCCCTGAGTGGACCAGATCTATTTCTTTGCTCGGCTCTGCTCTTCTCCCCTACTCCCCTCCCCATAACCTTTGCTCAACTTCGGCTGGTCGTCTCAGATTGGAGCTCGCACTTGCTCTAATTTGCGTCCCCGCCATGTCCGGTTAACCTCCCATGCCTCGATGGAGCTTCGCGCCCTCGGACTAATATCTCGCCTCTGGCTAGTCCTTCTCGCATGGCAGAGCGCATCCCGTTGGGCGATCCTAGCCGGCGACCGGCCTCGGGAAGTTGCGTGTTGTCCCGCACCCCAAGCATGGTAGCCCTAGCACAGCAGTTCGATGACCACGCTCTCATGGCCACTGTGCTGGGCGTCCGTCCCGTCGTGTCGCTGACAGAGTTGCTATCGGCTTTTAGGTCTCGTTCTGGGATCAAATGAAATGAGGTCAAGACTGAGGTATGTGCGCCGCCATTCTATTTTTTCGTCCGGTTCGATCACAGCTCAGACACCGAGCATGTTCTACATTCTTCCCGTTCTTTCAAGTGCCACCGAGCGACAGATGGGTCATCGAGGTAAAGGCGTGGCTGAAAGATCCTGATGCCGTTCCTAAGATGTACGAGGTGCAGATTCCAAGCAGGGCAGGGCGACAACTTTGCTGGAAGCACCCGGTCATCATCCACCTGGAGGAGGTTCTAGAATCGGTACATGGCATTCAGGGCCCCGAAGAGGCTTCTAGAAAGCGTCCTCGTCGCCTGCAGTGTTGGCCTGGAAGGATTGATGGCACAGGACCACCACCGTTTTGCGACAAAGCACACATTTTTGGTGGGGGAACTGGGCTTGGACAAGCTGGTGGTTCTGATTTCCCTCGAGTGAAGACAGAGCTCTAGTGAATTGCCGTGGTATGTGTGGCTAATGAATTTGTAGTATGGAGAGCGTAGCATGAAGTTAGCATCGACTAAAAATCTGTAATAGTTTGAATCGATGTAGTACGTGTGGGTATGTGTGTGTAATAGTTTGAATCGATGTAATATGTGTGGGTAATGAATTTGATGTAGTGTGTGTGTGTAATAGTTTGAACCGATGTAGTTGAACACCGTGCTTTATAATTTTTGTGAACAACCAAGGACAACCTCAAGAAAAGAGGGTGGTCTGGCAATGATCAATGTCAATTCTGTGGATGCTAGGAAAATGTAGTCCATCTCCTCTTCAAGTACAAGGTAGCTATATTTGTAACACGTTGAACTGCAGGACCATTTTGCAGACAACACAAGACAAAGGAAAAATGGTTTAGAACACAGATAGCAGACGCAAAATCTGTAGTCTGGAATAAAAATGCCAGTTAACTGGATTTAACCATGACTAGTAATTGAAGGAAATAGATACTTGATAGTATTTTCTTACAACATTAGTACTTTCATACAAAAGGGTCTTATACCTGCACAAAAGTGGGCTAAACTGCCTACTAGTTTATAGAACAATTCGTCAGCATTTTATCTACAAAAGCCATTCTTCAGTCTGAACTTAACTATTCTACACTGAAGAAACTGCAAGTCTCCGCCAGAAAAGTTCGCTGGCCAATTGACTTCAGAGGATGTTTGTTCTTTGATCATTTAACCCCAAACTGATCTATTGCCTTCCCGCCAAACTACAAGAAATCTACATCATTCATGCACGACCGCTTTGCGTGCGCTAGTCCCGGTTCAGTTGGACCATCCGCGCCGTCGCAACAATTTCTTCGAAACTGAAACTCGGCATCTTCTTCTTGGGATCATAGGTCCGTGTGAACTGGAACCTGAATTTCGGCACTGAGTTGATGGCTGCCGCCGGCTCCGGCTGTCAAACAATCCAACATGCTGAGTGTAGACGCTTGGTCACCGCCATGATATGGCCTCCGACGGTGCGTTGGATGGAGCGTCTTTGCCGCAGACGGCGTGTTCCCAGTCTCCCCCACTGCGGTAAGGTAGCCCGCGCTGAAGCATGGACGTGAGAGTTCCTAGACCTTGGTGCTGCCCTGTTCGAAGGTGTGTACCCTCGGCGGCATGCTCTCATGAACGATTTGATACGCACCTTATTCCCACTGCCTAGAGTATGCCGTAATGCTGCGACGCAATTTCCCCATGTCACTCTCTTGGCCCTGCTTTCCGCATCTAGTGCCGGCGCCGCCGCCGTGGCTGATTCAGCGCATTCGGCAAAATCATCCGCCTGGTAGGGCAATGGGAGACCGGCCTTGAAGTAGAGCTTCATGGCCTACCTTAGAGGGGCTAAATACGCCAGTTCATGTCCTGCTTCAGGGTAATAATTTAACACTCGTTGCATTAACCGCTCAATCTTTATTTCCCTTCTCAGCATAAGAGTGCGAACATATTAAAAAGATCGGTCATGGCTATTAACCTCATCGGGTAATGTACCAGGACAGGTAGGAGACCGGGTTTCATTTTAGAAATGTTGATGAATATGCCCTTATGTTTATACGATATTATTTCTATGCCACTATGTACCGTCAAATTGTAGCAAAATCATCAGAAACAGGGGATGACGACGTGGCATGTTTTCTTTTTTATAAATGGCATAAGAAACAGGGGATGATGACGTGGCATGTTTTCTGACTAGCGGGCCTGCCTCCTCCACCTTCGACGGCACGCATCCAAGGTTTGACGGCTAGTGCCGCCCACCAACACATTATTGTGCAATTTTCCATGTTTTGTCGCAACCAGCTCCGCTCAGCTCCGCACCTTTGCTCCTGCGGCCGCCACTCCATTCAGTCGTGCACCACTCTCGTCCTCCCCTTTGTCCGTCGTCCTCCCGCCCTCCCCTACCTGCCATCCCTTCATGTCCCTTCCCCTCCCCTCCCTGCCCTGTCTCCTTGCCGCCGTCCACCGCCCAGGCGTGTCTGGAAACAAAAACTGAGAGTCGGCCGTTGGGTTAGGCGTCCAACGACGCTGGTGATCTGGATCCCTCTCGGATATGGATCCTGCGAGGCTTGAGAACACGGAGATGGGTCCTGCGCGGCTGGAGAGCATGGAATCTCCTTCAAGTCTGGAGAGCACAGAGGAGAACGAAACAGGGGAAGAGGAAGAAGGGTGCAGAGCTTTGGAGGTATGGAGCCCGGAGAAGGTGTCGTGCATCCACATTGAAGGGTAAGAACTATGATTTCTTTTCTACATACCCCAATTAGAGTTTCTAGTCCCGTGGTGATGGCAAGGATATGTGTTGGTAACCGTAGGATGTCTGTACAACTTGTCCTTGAGCATGATGCTTTGTCAAGCAAGCATGAAGACACTAAATGTGTGGCGGTGCAGATGATGATGAGAAAGCATATCTAGACGTGGCTGCTGACCTTGATAGGATGGAGAGTAGGGAATAGTTGGTATCACTGGCCTGACTATGGGACTGATGAGGAAGAGGAATGTGAAGATGTGGAAATGGGATGTAGATACGACGATGAAGACGAGGATAGGCCAGTGATACACTTTGACAGGGACAATCCTACAATTGATGAGGAGACTGTCTTTGAGAATGTGGAGGACTGCAGATATGCAGTTGCAACCTATGCAATCAGAGTTGGGTTCGAATTTATCATTGAAAAGAGCAACCAAAAGAGATTTAGGGTGCATTGGAGGGAATGGAATGTGTGTAAATGGATATTACATGCATCTCCAATGCGGGGAGGACACCCATTTCAGGTTGCAATAGCTACATTTAGTTTCAGTCTTTCTCATATTTATTCTGCTGATAATTAGCTCTGGATTATTTGGATTCTTATCGAATGCAGATCAAAGTAAACACGAAGAAACACAACTGCCCTAATACTTCTTTAAGTGATAAAATTAGACCAGTGACTACCAAGTGGATTGCTGCTAATGTACTTGACTGGGTGAGGCAGGATCATAACATTGGACCTGCTAAACTCAGAGCAAAGATTAGCAAAAAGTTTAATGTTCAGATTCCTTACCACAGAGTCTTTGATGGGAAGGAGATGGCTCTAGACTTCATTCAAGGCAAGTGGAATGACAGTTTTCACATGTTGTATAGTTTCAAAGCTCAGGTAGAGAAAACATCACCTGGTAGTGTTGTTGACATCGATTATGAGGTTGTGAAAGGAAGAGAAAAGGTCTCGAGGGGGGTCAGGTATAAGCAGGCAGATAAGAAATGCTTCAGGAGATGTTTTGTCTGCCTGAAGGCATGCTGTAAGGGGTTCCTAGACGGTTGCATGCCATACTTGGCAATATGCACAACTTCTTTAACAGGGAAGTTTAGGGGACATGTTGCTTCTGCTTGTGCTTTGGACGCGCATAATTGGCTTATACCCGTAGCTTATGCTGTTCTTGAGGGTGAATCAAATGAAAGTTGGACATGGTTCATGTAGAGACTATGTGCAGTAATTGGTCATCCTGAAGGCTTGTTGATACACACTGGTGCATGCAAGAGTCTTGAGAATGCTGTTGATACTGTGTTTCCTGGGGTTGAGCATAGGGAATGCATGTGGCACCTCGCTACTAACTTCACGAAGAAGTTCAAAGGAAAGATCTTTGAAGAGGACTTGTGGCGATCAGCATACACATACACCCTAAGCACACATGCTACTTACTTGCAGAACATGTATGTAGTGCCAAAGGTGAAAAAATACCTTGAAGAACTTCACACCAAGCTATGGGCCAGAAGCAAGTTTGGTGAGTTAAGCAAGGTGGATTTTGTTTGCAATAATTTGGCAGAGAGTTTCAATGATAAGATTTTGGGCATGAAGACACTTGGAATTGTTATTTTGTTGGATGCAATAAGACAGTGCATAATGGTGAAGATAGATTTAAGGCAGAGAATTTGTGCAAGAATTTTTTTAGGCCATAAAATAGTTCCAAAGGTGGTTATGTTACTAAATGCAAGAACCAGGGCAATGATAACGATAAAGATGAGGATGGTCAGAAGTTCCAGAACATTGGCTGAGGTTTATGCAGAAGACAAGCGTGGAAGTGAACGGAGGTACACTATAGACATTGGAAACGAGACTTGTTCATGCCGGCAGTGGCAGATTACTGGTCTTTCATGTCACCATGCAATGTACTTCATCTTAAAGCTTAGAGGTAGCGGAGCTGAAATAGAGAACTATGTCGACAACTATTTCTCTGTGGACAAGTTTGCTGCAACTTATGCAGAAAATGTACCACCTATGGATGATGAAAATGATTGGGAGATTATCGATCCAAGGTTCAAACTTCAACCACCAGTTCTTAGGAGGCTACCTGGGAGGCCTAGAAAGGTATGGTTCGAAGCCTCCACTGATAAAGGTTCAAGGCTGGGAGCTAGGAAAAGGAAATGCAAACGTTGTGGCGGATTTAGCCATATCAAGAGGTTGTGTAAAAACCCTGTTACACATGATCTTGTCCCTGTTCATACCCCGGTGGCAGAAAATGAGGCTTCTCAGCTAGAACTGGAGGAAGAGCAGCATGAAGACGCAGAACTTGAGGAAGTGCAGCCGGTGGAGGAAAACGGTGATGAGCACTCGGAGGAAAACATACGTAAGCAGCCAATTTCTGAAGAAGTGGAGGTGCCGACAAGAAAAGGGTGTGAAAAGAAACAAAAGGGTAAGCAGAACAGGCATGAAAGTGCAAATAATGGAGGTGTATTAAAATATGAAGAAGTTGTAGGGGTGATTGAGGATGTTCTTGAAGATCTTTCGGCTAAATGCATGAGAAATAATAAATGAATGCCAATTTCATCTTTGTACGATTCTCCACATGAAAGGTGAGCTTAAAATTGTTTTATTTGCCAATTTATCATTTTTAATCGTCATCAACTGTTGCTTAATGCAGCGTGGGCTAGTAGACTAATAAGAGGAGCAGAAAGATGCGGGCACAGTAATGTCGTATATTGAATTATATCATTGAAACTAAACTAGCCGTGTCGTCTTTATTTATATCTGGCACGTGCAACGTGTGTGTGATGGGGTCATGTGGACTAGATTACAATTTTTTAAATATTATTGCATTAATTTTTTACCTGCGTATGGATGTAGCTACTAGTTCCCATCTCCCTTGGATTCCCGTCTCCTCGAGTGCACTCTAGAATTATGGCTGTGCCATCAAGTAGTAGAGTCAGCGTATTGTCCCATTAGATATGAATGCAATGACTTTGTTTGTTCAGAATTTGATGACTTTTGATTAGTTTGAAAGACAGAGAACTCTAAAACATGGCCAATATATGCCATCAAAAACTATTCCTCAAAAAATATTATTACGCCCTCCGTCTAGAACTAAGTAACTTGAATTTGTATAGATTCGTATGTATCTAGACATGTTTTGGGTATAGATACATTTAAATATCTAAAAAAGCTAAGTCAGTTACATCTAGACAAGAGTAGTACACTATTACAACACGCTCGACCCCTTCTCCTCTAGCGCACTCCAAATTATGGTTGTGCCATCAAGTGTTGGGAGCAGAGTCAGCGTATTGTCCCATCTGATATGTCAGGAACTTGCAAACTTTATTTTTAGGATCAGACGAGTTTCGACTAGTTTTAAAGACAAAGACAACTAAAATATGGCCAACATATATAGATTATGACGATGATCGACTATGACTCAAGTGACCCAAATCCAAAGAGGGCATTAAGATACCGTACATAGATTTAATTTATGCTTAAGTGGCCCTAATCGACTATGACACTCCCGAAGTCTCCATCATCGACGACGTTGTCCGCGTCGCCGTCAGCCTCCTCCGTGTCAGAATCGATGCCGATGTTCCTGGCAGCGTTCCTTCTCCTCATGGATTCTTCATGGTGCGCCACATCAATAATGGTGGAGGTCGTATGCCCAGGCACTGCCGAGAAGCGCTGCCTCCCTTCGGGGTTGTGCAGATCCGGGTGGATCTCCCGCAGGTGGGTTCTGCACAGCTCAATCAACGCAACCCGCTCCTTCTTGAACAGCTTTCGCCAGTACACGCTCGTGCGCGAGTACTGTGCCATTGCCCTCTTCCGCTCTGGCAGCTAGCGGCGGTGCTCCTTGATATGCCTCGCCAACGTGTTGTCGCACAAGAGCGGCGTGATAGGAACACCAGCGTAGCTGAGCTCAAAGCCAACCGGAAGCCTCGCGAACAACGGCGTGAGTATGTCGTAGTGGGCGAACATTTGAGCCTCATGCAAGCTGAGTTTGGGCCTCAACCTCTCCATGGCGATGAAGGAACACGATCTGTGCTTGTGGCCCCGAGGTTAAGGGGATATGGGCAAGGACGTAAGCCTGGTCATGGTTGCCACTGCCAATCAGTTCGCAGAATAGACTTCTCGCGGATCGCCCTCATGAAGGACATCCTTATCATGCACGCACCCTGATCCAACGGCGCCTAAAACTCGGGGATCGGATCTTCTAGAAGCCCAGAGTGGTTTCTAGTTATCTTTGCGTCCCGATTGTTTGTAGCCAACGACTGTCGTTGAAAATAATACACATTTCAATGACAATGGTGGATCCATATGTGGTTTGTGAAAAGAACAGACATGCAATGAACTCTGGTGGATCCATATGCAATGACACCGGTGGATCCATATGTGGTTTGTGAAAAGAACATACATCCAGTGACTCTATCTGTGGTTAATGAAAAGAACACACATGCAATGACACTGGTGGATCCATATATGGTTTGTGAAAAGAACACACATACAATGACTTTAGATGTATCCGTATGTGGTTTGTGAAAAGAACACACATACAATGACACTGGTGGATCCATATATGGTTTGTGAAAAGAACACACATGCAATGACTCTATCTGTATCCATATGTGGTTTGTGAAAAGAACACACATACAATGACACTGGTGGATCCATATGTGGTCTGTGAAAAGCACACACGTGCAATGACACTAGTGGATCAATGTGGTTTATGAAAAGAACACACATGCAATGACACCGGTGGATCCATATGTGGTCTGTGAAAAGAACACACATGCAATGACACTGGTGGATCCATATATGGTTTGTGAAAAGAACACACATGCAATGACTCTAGCTCTATCCATATGTGGTTTGTGAAAAGAACACACATACAATGACACTGGTTCATCCATATGTGGTCTGTGAAAAGAACACACATGCAATGACACTGGTGGATCAATGTGGTTTGTGAAAAGAACACACATGCAATGACACTGGTGGATCCATATGTGGTCTCTGAAAACAACACACATGCAATAACACTGGTGGATCCAGATGTGGTCTTTGAAAAGAACACACATGCAATGACACTGGTGGATCCATAGGTGGATTATGAAAAGAACAAACATGCAATGAACTCTGGTGGATCCATATGTGGTATGTGAAAAGAAAAGACATGAAATAACACTATATGTGGTTAATGAAAGAATACACATTTCAATGACAATGGTGGTTCCATATGTGGTTTGTGAAAAGAATAGACATGCAATGACTCTAGCTGTGGTTAATGAAGAGAACACACATGCAATGACACTAGTGGATCCATAGGTGGATTGTGAAAATAACACACATGCAATGAACTCTGGTGGATCCATATGCAATGACACTGGTGGATCCATATGTGGTTTGTGAAAAGAATACACATTTCATGACACTGGTGGATCCTGATACGTCCATTTTCCATCACTATTCTATGTCATAATTCACTGTTATTCATTGATATATTTCATATTAAGAGGTGATACTTATATTATTTCATCTATTTTGGATGGTTGATGACTTTTGGAGCATGGACCGCTGCAGTCAGGATTCTAATGGAAAAGGTGCTGTTTGGAGGCAAAATTCGCGAAGATCAGAAAATCCGGGAAAATATATGGAAAATCCTATTTTTCTAGAAGACGAAGGAAGCCAGAAGGGGGGCTAGAGATGGGCCATAGGGGGCCCACACCACCCCCTGGCGCGAGCCACCCTAGGCCGCGCCACCAGGTGGTCTGGCCGCCCTGGTCCACCCCTGGCACTCTCCTCTGGCGTATATTATCCTCCCGAAACCCTAAGATTCGGGGAGCGACCATAGAAACATTCAGCTGCCTCTGCGGGGCAGAAAACACCGAGAGAGAAAGATCTCTCCGGCAGACAGATTTCTGCCGGGGGAATTCCTTCCCGGAGAGGGCAGATCGTCGCCATCAACACCATCATCAAGCTCAACTTCATCGGGATCATCATCATCATCACCACCATCATCACCATCAGCACCCTCATCACCATCTCCATATTGCTGTAACAATTGGGTTGAATCTTGCATAGTTCATAGGGGAAACTTTCCCTGCGTTGATTACTCTGTGTAGTTGATGCTATTGAGTGAATCATTGAATTATTGTTTATGTTCAGATTGTTATACATCATTATTCCATCTCTGATCATGATCCATATGATGTCTTGTGAGTAGTTCGTTTTGTTCTTCAGGACATGGGAGAAGTCATGTTGTTAGTAGTGAAATTGTGTTGAGAAAGATTCAATAGTTTGATATTTAAGTTGTGGTGTACTTCTTCTAGTGGTGTCATGTGAATGTTGACTACATGACACTTCACCTATATGGGCCTAGGGGAATGCATTGTGTATTTGGCTACTAATCGTAGGGGTTGCCGGAGTGACAGAAACCTGAACCCCCGTTAGGAAACCATTACACAAGGGACGTAAGGGTCTTAGAGCTTAAAGCTGTGGTTAGGTTTCTACCTTAATTACTTTCTTGTACTTACAGATGCTTGAAAGGGGTATAATCACAAGTATGTATTAGTCCTAGGAAGGTCGGTACATTAGCACAGGTTCACCCACACAACACTTAGCAAGCTAAAGAAGATTAATCAACTATATGAAGCGAAAGCACTTGAAAGTCTTGCCATGTGTCCTCGAGAATGTTTGGTCATCTTAATTAATACAACCGGCTTAGCAGTTGCTGCATAAAGGATTGGGCCACTTGCTGTATTTATTCCTTCTGTCTTTTATTTACTCGTACTTTATTTACTTGCATTATCAAAAACCCCTAAAAATCCGTTTGCTAAGTATTTGTAGAGAATTCCTAATCCATACCAGTAGCCAGAACCTTCTGCTCCTCGTTGGGTTCGACACTCTTACTTATCGAAAATACTACGATACACCCCCTATACTTGTGGGTCATCAAGACTATTTTCTGGCTCCGTTCCTAGGGAGTGAAGCGCTATTGGAGAGTGGAACTGGTAAAGGAAACTTCTACTGTGAGTATTGTTTACTTATGTTATTTGCTTTATTTTCGTTATGGATAATTCGCTGAGTTTCTTATTTGGTAATGCTACTACCACTGCTAAGGTAGTAGATAAGCCACCACCTGCTGAGAATGATGTTTTTAAAATACCTACAAGAATGATGTTGGGGATGGAACTTATGCGGGTTGTTCAAGTGTGCAGGTATTACTACAGATCAAGTTAAGAAGAAGTTATTCTCATTATCGCTAAAAGGAAGAGCTGAGGAATGGTATAAGCTGCTGAAGAATGGTCAACCTCTAGAATGGGAGGAAATAGTGCCTCTCTTTTATTCAAAGTTTTATCCTCCTAGTGAGATTCATAAAGATCACAATCAAATATACTACTTTTGGCCTCTTGATGGAGAGGGTACAGCTCAAGCTTTGGGGAGATTGAAGTTACTAATGCTCAAATGTCCCATTCATGAGCTCCCCAACAATATTATTATCAATAATTTTTATGCAAGGCTCCCTCTACATGACAAGGATTTATTGGATGCTTCTTATGTTGGATCATTCACTCGCATGGAAGAAGAAGCTAAATGGGATCTTCTGGACCGTATTCAAGACAATGCTGGATCATGGGAGAATGAGAAAGGTAGAAAGTCTGGTATAAATTATGATTATGAATGCATTGAATCTTTTATGGGAACTGATGACTTTCAAAATATTAAAAATGCTTATGGTCTAGACTCTCAAGTTATTGCTTCTTATTTTAAGGTTTGTGCTTCCTATATTGAAGTGCCTAAAAAGAAGTGGAATAAGTATGATGAACCTTATAAAGATATTGCTAAGAGTGTCCCTACAAGAAGTGCTGAAGTTTATACTACTAATCATGTTTTACCTAAACCTTACATTGAGAAAATGCCTTTCCCAGTTAAGATGAAGGAACATTCTATGATAGCTAGTATGATTAATGAAAGTATAATTAAAGATGTTGAACCTGATAAACAAATGGTTGATGAACCCACAATAGCAAAGTGAAAGACTTTGTCACTAAATATGTAGAAGATGGACACACTATCCTTTGTAAGGATACCTCTAATATTGTTTCACAAAGTAGTATTATGAGAGCTAATATTCCTGTGTTTTCTGTTAGAATAAGTGATCATTGTTACAATGGTCCTTGTGATAGTTATATTGTTAAGTTTATGCATGATACTGAAAGTTACTATGAAAGAGGAAAAAGTGTTCGTATGCATCTTAATAATATCAAGTTTCCTCGTGTTATGCTGAAAGTTTTTTATGTTGCGCTTCTTTTGCCTTCCTATGTTTGTAGCCTCTGGTTTCAACAACTTGTTTGTTTACAAAATTCCTTTGCATAGGAAGTGGGTTAGACTTAAATAAGTGTATGTTTGCTTCTTAATGCTCTCTTTCACTTCAATTCATATTCCTATGTGAGCATCTTCAAAATTATCATGCCCATCTTAATGGCTATAAAGAAAGAGCTTTTTGGGAGACAAACCAATTTATTCTTGCTTTAAGTTTGCTTTTGTTTGTTTGAGCCTTAGAAGTTATTACTTCGGTAATAACCTCTCCTTATCCTTTTTGTTTGGTTTTTGTTTCAAGATCAACCTCTAATGAGAGAGAAGTAATATTTGGGGAAGTTGCTATCCCGAAATAGATTTTTCTTCTTCATCGTAAAAATTCGTGAGAGATATCAGTATGTCGGATTGAGCTGTAATTTTTTTGTGCTTTTGCCCCAGGTTGTTATTTAACTTTTTTTAGTTTTGCACTTTTTGATTTGAGCAACAGAAGATTTTCGAAAGAGTTGATCTTTACCTGCTGGTCTGTTTTGATAGATTTTGCCACTCTTTCATTTGCTTCTTTAATCGATTTCCTTTTTGAATTCTTTTTGGGTTTTCGGAAGGAGTTGCTACAGTGGCTTATGTTTTGATGGTTTTCAGTTGAAATTGGGATCAAAAGGTTTTATCACTTCATATATACTAATGTTGCTAATGAGAATTTTGTGAAGTTTTGTGTGAAAGAAATTTTCAGGTAGTGGAGATGATGGTGTAATAAGGAAGAGAAGGGTTTCATGACTCAAGTAGTAAGTGTATGAAGATGAAGATATTGATATTATTCAAGTGGTGACTCCGAAAGAATCTACTAGATACCAAATTCAGGTACCTGCAAAGTCCTCTTCCAAATAGGTGACAGTTCTCGTAAGAAAAGTTCCGTGAAAATACTATCCAACTATATTTTTGCAGTTTTCAGTCAATAAGGAAAGCTTCGAAGCGAAAGAGGGATGGAAACGGAGCCAGGGTGGCTCACACCACCCTGTGGCGCGGGCCCTCCCCTGGTCGCGCCACCAGGTGGTGAGTCCACCCCGGACTCCGCCTCCAACTCGTTTTCTCCCAGTACCTTCCTTTTGTCATGAAACTTCGTAATATATAATCCCCCGGATCTCCCGAGGTTCGTATATTGTGTTTTCGTCGTGTTTTCGTTTCGATCTGTTTCTGCTAGGAACTACTCTTGAAGGTTTGGAAGCACAATGGTGTCCGCTAAGGATAAAGGAAAGGAGCCTATGGGGGAAGATCTCCAAGACCCCAAGCAAGGGCTGGTACCTTTAGTCACTTGCCCTACATCAACAGAAGCCCTACGAGTCACTAAGGAGTTATGCGATAAGTACCGAGACTTGAGGAGGAAGGTGGTCATGGTTCAATGGGAGAATACTAGGCTTCGCAAGATGCTAGAAGATTTCCTCACGTCAACTAAGAAAATATTACCACCACCACCAAAGGAGTAATTCGTCATCAGGTTTGTCATCCCCTTGGTTTGTTCCAAGCTTGGGGGAGTGCCGCGGTATCACAACACTATCTGCTATCTTTTTACCTTTTTAGTGGAGTCATATCATGAATAGAGAAGTTATTATGTAGGATGGTTTGCATTATGGAAGTGTCCCCTCTCTCGTTAGATATGTATCCCTTGGTGTGAGTTGCCGTTATGGAATATTAATGAGAAGTTCTATCATTTACTCTTTTGCATATCTTATATTAGTTTTCAATTCGTGGTTATATGATTGATCTTGTTGTTAGTATTGGTATCACTTTGGGATCATTGAGTTAATCTAGCTGGTTTTGGCAAACCTGGCTCTGTCAGTAGCAACACTATTTTTGAGAGTTGAATGAAAAAGATAGAATTACTCAAAAGAAATATAATTTCATTATCTTTCTTTCTTGATTTGCTCATAAGTTTAGTATTCTCTAGTTAAGATCTTTTGTGCTTCCAAGGAAGATTGCATGTTTGTCTTTATCTCTTGTATGTTTGTTTGTTTCCTTCAACTCTTATACTTGCTACCCAGCCTTGCTAGCCAAAAACCTGTACTGAGAGAGAATTCTTCTCGTGCATCCATCCCTTAAACCAAAACCTATGTCATTTGTGTCCACCATACCTACCTATTAGCACTATTGCTATTCCAAGTAAATTCTTGTTTTGTCTACCTTCCAAATTAAACTTGTTATGTGAAAATTAGTGATTAAAGCTCTCACGAACTTGATGGCACACTTTAATTTTCTTGCATCTAATAACCTGAACCATTGGGTCCTTCTTTGTTGCGTATATGCTTGCGCTTTATGAGTTGAAGTTAGCAGAACCTTGTATCATGGGGAACGCTTTCAACACTGCATTGGTACTTTGTACCTAGTTGATATCATGTTCTTTTGCTTATGTATCCCAGCGGTGTGAAAAAAAAGTGGAACTTGTAAGATCATGGAGTTTATATGTGTGTTAGAGAAATGCCTAGGCCGCTAGCCTAAGCCATGCCTAATCATGGTGGAAACTTGCAGCATAACTATAGTGAGCATTCTATGAAGCATCCTCAATAAAAACCTATGCAAATAGCAAATAAAAAGATCACTGAGATGCTCACTGTCTGCTTCCTTGTCATTTTGATTATGGGATAGCTCATGTGTCATGTGCAAGGGGTACCCCGTTGGCGGTTCTCAATGATACACATGTATTTAAAATGACAAGAGCTTACTCGTGACTAAAGTTGAGTAGCATGAGGTTCGGTCTTCGTAAGTAAGGGGGCATGAGATTTCAACTTATAACTTGTCAAGCATATCCTCTTAGTTGTGTCACTTTAACCTTAATCACCAAAAGATGCCTATGATAGGGGCAATGAGAGCTAAAAGCTAGTAAGTATCATAATTTTTGGGAGGTCTTTATGAAACTTGCAATCGCTGCTTCCCTCTGTGAAGGGACTTTCTTTAACTTTTTAGTTGAGTTAGTAAACCTATTCCTTTCTATCTTAGCAAGTATTTTGAGTTGTTGTGTTTCATTCATTCATACGATGATTTATTCAATCATGTATCTTATGTTCCTTCTTTTGCACATTGCTTTTATCTTGATGTTACTACTTTGAAAGCTATCATTGAAAAACCAGTTATTTGTGAACTCCAGCAAATTATCAACTATTCTTCGACCAAGAGCTAAGTTTGCCATTACCAATTATGATTCACTCTATGTATCTTTATTGTGTTTACTTTACTTATTGCAAGTTAAGTTATATAATATTGAATTGTCTTCTATTATGATCTATGTATTGATGAATGTGATGCTTCTTGTCCGTATTCTTTTATCGACTCTTCACTCCATAAACCTGAGGCCATGTTTATTGAGCTCAGTTTCGCTTGGGGACAAGCGAAGTCTAAGCTTGGGGGAGTTGATACGTCCATTTTGCATCACTATTCTATGTCATAATTCACTGCTATTCATTGATATATTTCATATTAAGAGGTGATACTTATGTTATTTCATCTGTTTTTTGCATGGTTGATGACTTTTGGAGCATGGCCCGCTGCAGTCAGGATTCTGATGGAAAAGGTGCTGTTTGGAGGCAAAATTCGCGAAGATCAGAAAATCCGGGAAAATATACAGAAAATCCTATTTTTCCAGAAGACGAAGGAAGCCAGAAGGGGGGCTGGAGATGGGCCACAGGGGGCCCACACCACCCCCTGGCACGGGCCACCCTGGGCCGCGCCAGTAGGTGGTGTGGCCGCCCTGGTAGATCCCTGGCACTCCCCTTTGGCGTATATTATCCTACCGAAACCCTAAGACTCGGGGAGCTACCACAGAAAGATTCCACCGCCTCTACAGGGCAGAAAACACCGAGAGAGAAAGATCTCTCCGATAGACAGATTTCTATCGGGGGAATTCCTTCCCGAAGAGGGGAGATCATCTCCATCAACACCATCATCAAGCTGGACTTCATCGGGATCATCATGATCATCATCATCACCACCATCATCACCATCAGCACCCTCATCACCATCTCCATATTGCTGTAAGAATTGAGTTGAATCTTGCATAGTTCATAGGGGAAACTTTCCCTGTGTTGATTACTCTTTGTAGTTGATGCTATTGAGTGAACCATTGAATGATTGTTTATGTTCAGATTGTTATACATCATTATTCCATCTCTGATCATGATCCATATGATGTCTTGTGAGTAGTTCGTTTTGTTCTTGAGGACATGGGAGAACTGATGTTGTTAGTAGTGGAATTGTGTTGAGAAAGATTCAATAGTTTGATATTTAAGTTGTGGTGTACTTCTTCTAGTGGTGTCATGTGAACGTCGACTACATGACACTTCACCTATATGGGCCTAGGGGAATGCATTGTGTATTTGGCTACTAATCGTAGGGGTTGCCGGAGTGACTGAAACCTGAACCCCTGTTAGGAAACCATTGCATAAGGGACGTAAGGGTCTTAGAGTTTAAAGTTGTGGTTAGGTTTCTACCTTAATTACTTTCTTGTACTTATAGATGTTTGCAAGGGGTATAATCACAAGTATGTATTAGTCCTAGGAAGTTCGGTACATTAGCACAGGTTCACCCACAGAACACTTAGCAAGCTAAAGAAGATTAATCAACTATATGAAGCGAAAGCACTTGACAGTCTTGCCATGTGTCCTCGAGAATGTTTGGTCATCTTAAGTAATACAACCGTCTTGTCCTTTGTTGCATAAAGGATTGGGCCACTTGCTGCATTTATTCCTACTGTCTTTTATTTACTCGTACTTTATTTACTTGCATTATCAAAAACACCTAAAAATCCGTTTGCTAAGTATTTGTAGAGAATTCCTGATCCATACCACTAGCCAGCAACTTCTACTCCTCGTTGGTTTCGACACTCTTACTTATCGAAAATACTGCGATACACCCCCTATAGTTGTGGGTCATCAGATCCATATATGGTTTGTCAAAAGAACACGCATGCAATGAACACTGGTGGATCCATATGTGGTCTGTGAAAAGAACACACATGCAATGACACGGGTGGATCCATATGTGGTCTATGAAAAGAACACAGATGCAATGACAGTGGTGGATCTATATGTGGTCTTTGAAAACAACACATATACAATGACACCGGTGGATCCATAGGTGGATTGTGGAAAAACACACATGCAATGAACTCTGGTGGATCCATATGTGGTTTGTGAAAAGAACAGACATGGAATGATTCTAGATGTGGTTAATGAAATAATACACAATTCAATGACAATGGTGGTTCCATATGTGGTTTGTGAAAAGAATAGACATGCAATGACTCTAGCTGTGGTTAATGAAAAGAACACACATGCAATGACACTAGTGGATCCATAGGTGGATTGTGAAAGAAAACACACATGCAATGAACTCTGGTGGATCCATATGCAATGACACTGGTGGATCCATATGTGGTTTGTGAAAAGAACACACATGTCAATGACACTAGTGGATCCATATGTGGTCTATGAAAAGAACACACATGCAATGAACTCTAGTGGAACCATATGCGGTCTGTGAAAAGAACACACATGCGATGAACTCTAGTGGATCCATATGCAATGACACTGGTGGATCCATATGTGGTCTATAATAAGAACACACATTTCAATGGCACTGGTGGATCCATATATGGTTTGTGAAAAGAACACACATGCAATGAACTCTAGTGCATCCATATGTGGTCTATGAAAAGAACACAAATGCAATGACACCGTTGGATCAATGTGGTTTGTCAAAAGAACACACATGGAATTACACTGGTGGATCCATATGTGGTATGTGAAAAGAACACACATGCAATGACACTAGTGGATCCATATGTGGTCTGTGAAAAGAACACACATGTAATGACACTGGTGGATCCATGTGGTTTGTGAAAAGAAAACACATGCAATGACACTAGTGGATCCATATGTGGTCTCTGAAAAGAACAAACATTAAATGACACTAGATGTGGTTAATGAAAGAATACACATTTAAATGACAATGGTGGTTCCATATGTGGTTTTTGCAAAGAACACAAATGCAATGACTATAGCTGTGTTTAATGAAAAGAACACACATGGAATGACACTTTGGATCCATAGGTGGATTGTGAAAAGAACACACATGCAATTAAATCTAGTGGATCCACATGCAATGACACTGGTGAATCCATATGTGGTATATGAAAAGAACACACATTTCAATGACACTGGTGGATCCATATATAGTTTGTGAAAAGAACGCACATGCAATGAACTCTAGTGGATCCATATGTGGTCTGTGAAAAGAACACACATGCAATGACATTGGTGGATCCATATGTGTTCTGTGAAAAGAACAGACATTTCAATGACACTGGTGGATCCATATGTGGTCTGTGAAAAGAACACACATGCAATGACTCTAGCAGTGGTTAATGAAAAGAACACACATGCAATGACACTGGTGGATCCAGATGTGGTTTGTGAAAAGTAAACACATGCAATGACACTGGTAGATCTGTATGTGGTCTATGAAAAGAACACACATGCAATGACACTAGTGGATTCATAGGTGGATTGTGAAAAGAACACACATGCAATGAACTCTGGTGGATCCACATGCAATGACACTGGTGGATCCATATGTGGTCTGTGAAAAGAGCACACATTTCAATGCCACTGGTGGATCCATATATGGTTTGTGAAAAGAACACACATGAAATGAACTTTGGTGGATCCATACGTGGTCTGTGAAAAGAACACAATTACAATGACTCTGGTTGATCCATATGTGGTAGTCAAAAGAACACACATGCAATGACACTGGTCCATCCATATGTGGTATGTGAAAAGAACACACATGCAATGACACCGGTGGATCCATATGTGGTCTGTGAAAAGAACACACATTTCAGTGACACTAGTGGATCCATATCTAGTCTGTGAAAAGAACACACATGCAATGACTGTAGCTGTGGTCTGTGAAAAGAACACACATGCAATGACACTGGTGGATCCATATGTGGTCTATGAAAAGAAAACACATGCAATGACACCGGTGGATCCAACTGGTCTGTGAAAAGAATACGCATTTCAATGACACTGGTGGATCCATATATGGTTTGTGAAAAGAACACACAAGGAATGAACTCTGGTGAATCCATATGTGGTCTATGAAAAGAACAGACATCCAATGACACTGGTGGATCCATATGTGGTCTATGAAAAGAAAACACATTTCAATGACGGTGATGGATCCATATGTGGTCCGTGAAAAGAATACACATGTAATGGCTCTAGCTGTGGTTAATGAAAAGAACACACATGCAATGACACTAGTGGATCCAGATGTTGTTTGTGAAAAGAACACACATGCAATGACACTGGTGGATCTATATGTGGTCTGTGAAAAGAACACACATGCAATGAAAATGGTGGATCCATATGTGGTTTGTGAAAAGAACACACGTGCAATGACACTGGTGGATCCATATGTGGTCCGTAAAAAGAACACACATGCAATGACACTGGTGGATCCATATGTGGTCTATGAAAAGAACACACATGCAATTACACCGGTGGATCCATAGGTGGATTGGGAAAAGAGCACACATGCAATGAATTATATTAGATCCATATGTGGTATCTGAAAAGAACACACATACAATGACACTGGTTGATCCATATGTGGTCTGTGAAACGAACACACTTGCAATGAAACTAGTGGATCCATGTGGTCTATGAAAAGAACACACATGCAATGACACTGGTGGATAAATGTGGTTTGTCAAAAGAACAGACATGGAATGACACTGGTGGATCCATGTGTGGTCTGTGAAAAGAACACACATGCAATGAAACTGGTAGATCCATATGTGGTCTGTGAAAAGAACACACATGCAATGACACTGGTGGATCCATGTGGTTTGTGAAAAGAAAACACATGCAATGACACTGGTGGATCCATATGTGGTATGTGAAAAGAACAGACATGAAATGACTCTAGATGTGGCTAATGAAAGAATACACATTTCAATGACAATGGTGGTTCCATATGTGGTTTGTGAAAAGAACAGACATGCAATTACTCTAGCTGTGGTTAATGAAAAGAACACACATGGAATGACACTAGTGGATCCATAGGTGGATTGTGAAAAGAACATACATGCAATGAACTCTGGTGGATCCATATGCAATAACACTGGGGGATCCATATGTGGTCTGTGAAAATAACACACATTTCAATGACACTAGTGGATCCATATATGGTTTGTTAAAAGAACACACACGCAATGAACTCTGGTGGAACCATATGTGGTCTATGAAAAGAACACACATGAAATGACACTGGTGGATCCATATGTGGTCTATGAAAAGAACGCACATTTCAATGACACTGGTGGATCCATATTTGCTCTATGAAAAGAACACACATGCAATGACACTAGTGGATCCATATGTGGATTGTGATAATAACACACATGCAATGAACTCTGGTGCATCCATATGCAATGACAATGGTGGATCCATATGTGGTCTATGAAAAGAACACACATTTCAATGACATTGGTGGTTCGATATATGGTTTGTGAAAAGAACACACATGTAATGAACTCTGGTGCATCCATATGTGGTATGTGAAAAGAACACACATGCAATGACACCGGTGGATCAATGTGGTTTGTCAAAAGAACACACATGGAATTACATTGGTGGATCATATGTGGTATGTGAAAAGAACACACATGCAATGACACTGGTGGATCCAGATGTGGTCTGTGAAAAGAATACACATGTAATGACCCCGGTGGATCCATGTGGTTTGTGAAAAGAAAACACATTCAATGACACTAGTGGATCCAGATGTGGTCTGTGAAAAGAACAAACATGAAATGACTCTAGATGTGGTTAATGAAAGAATACACATTTCAATGACACTGGTGGATCCATATGTGGTTTGTGAGAAGAACAGACATGCAATGACTCTAGCTGTGTTTAATGGAAAGAACACACATGCAATGACACTAGTGGATCCATAGGTGGATTGTGAAAAGAACACACATGCAATGAAATCTAGTGGATCCACATGCAATGATACTGGTTGATCCATATGTGGTCTATGAAAACAACACACATGTAATAACACTGGTGGATCCATATGTGGTCTGGGAAAAGAACAAGTATGCAACGACACCGGTGGATCCATATGTGGTATGTGAAAAGAACACACATTTTAATGACACTGATGGATCCATATGTGGTCTGTGAAAAATATACACATGCAATGACTCTAGCTTTGGTGAATGAAAAGAACACACATGCAATGACAATAATGGATCCAGATGTTGTTTGTGAAAAGAAAACACATGCAATGACACTGGTGGATCTATATGTGGTCTGTGAAAAGAACACACATGCAATGAAAATGGTGGATCCATATGTGGTTTGTGAAAAGAACACACATGCAATGACACTGGTGGATCCATATATGGTCTGTGAAAAGAACACACATGCAATGACACTTGTGGATCCATATGTGTTCTATGAAAAGAACACACATGAAATTACACTGGTGGATCCATAGGTGGATTGGGAAAAGAGCACACATGCAATGAACTCTATTGGATCCATATGTGGTATGTGAAAATAACAGACATTTCAATGACACTGGTGGATCCATATATGGTTTGGGAAAAGAACACACATGCAATGAACTCTGGTGGATCCATATGTGGTTTGTGAAAACAACACACATGCAATTACACTGGTGGATCCATAAATGTATTATGAAAAGAACACACATGCAATGAACTCTAGTCGATCCATACGTGGTCTGTGAAAAGAACAGACATGAAATGACTCTAGATGTGGTTAATGAAAGGATACACATTTCAATGACAATGGTGGTTCCATCTGTCGTTTGTGAAAAGAACATACATGCAATGACTCTAGTTGTGGTTAATGAAAAGAACACACATGCAATGACACTAGTGGATCCATAGGTGGATTGTGAAAAGAACACACATGCAATGAACTCTAGTGGATCCACATGCAATGACAGTGGTGGACCCATATGTGGTATGTGAAAAGAACACACATTTCAATGACACTGATGGATGCCTATATGGTTTATGAAAAGAACACACATGCAATGAACTCTGGTGGATCCATAAGCGGTCTGTGAAAAAACACACATACAATGACACTGGTTGATCCATATGTGGTCTATGAAAACAACACACATGTAATAAGACTGGTGTATCCATATGTGGTCTTTGAAAAGAACACGTATGCAATGGCACCGGTGGATCCATATGTGGTATGTGAAAAGAACACACATTTCAATGACACTGATGGATACTTATGTGGTCTGTGAAAAGAATACACGTGCAATGACTCTAGCTGTGGTTAATGAAAAGAACACACAAGCAATGACACTGGTGAATCTATATGTAGTTTGTGAAAACAACAGACATGCAATGAAAATGGTGGATCCATAGATGGATTGTGAAAAGAAGACACATGCAATGAACTCTAGTCGATCCATACGTGGTCTGTGAAAAGAACAGACATGAAATGACTCTAGATGTGGTTAATGAAAGGATACACATTTCAATGACAATGGTGGTTCCATCTGTCGTTTGTGAAAAGAACATACATGCAATGACTCTAGTTGTGGTTAATGAAAAGAACACACATGCAATGACACTAGTGGATCCATAGGTGGATTGTGAAAAGAACACACATGCAATGAACTCTAGTGGATCCACATGCAATGACAGTGGTGGACCCATATGTGGTATGTGAAAAGAACACACATTTCAATGACACTGATGGATGCATATATGGTTTATGAAAAGAACACACATGCAATGAACTCTGGTGGATCCATAAGCGGTCTGTGAAAAAACACACATACAATGACACTGGTTGATCCATATGTGGTCTATGAAAACAACACACATGTAATAACACTGGTGGATCCATATGTGGTCTTTGAAAAGAACACGTATGCAATGGCACCGGTGGATCCATATGTGGTATGTGAAAAGAACACACATTTCAAAGATACTGATGGATACTTATGTGGTCTGTGAAAAGAATACACGTGCAATGATTCTAGCTGTGGTTAATGAAAAGAACACACAAGCAATGACACTGGTGAATCTATATGTAGTTTGTGAAAAGAACAGACATGCAATGAAAAGGGTTGATCCATATGTGGTTTGTCAAAAGAACACACATGGAATGACACTGGTGGATCAATATGTGGTCTGTGAAAAGAACACACATGCAATGACAGTGGTGGATCCATATGTGGTCTTTGAAAAGAACACACATGCAATGACACTGGTGGATCCATGTCGTTTGTGAATAGAACACACATGCAGTGACACTGGTGGATCCATATGTGGTTTGTGAAAAGAACGGACATGAAATGACCTAGATGAGGTTAGTGAAAGAATACACATTTCAATGACAATGGTGGTTCCATATGTGGTTTGTTAAAAGAATAGACATGCAATCACTCTAGCTTTCGTTAACGAAAAGAACACACATGCAATGACACTAGTTGATCCATATGTAGATTGTGAAAAGGACACACATGCAATGAACTTTGGTGGATCCATATGCAATGACACTAGTGGATCCATATGTGGTCCGTGAAAAGAGCAGACATTTCAATAACACTGGTGGATCCATATATGGTTTGTAAGAACACACATGCAATGAACTCTAGTGGATCCATATGTGGTCTGTGAAAAGAACACACATGCAATGACACTAGTGGATCCATAGGTGGATTGTGAAAAGAATACACATGCAATGAAATCTGGTGGATCCATACATTGTCTGTGAAAAGAACAGACATGAAATGACTCTAGATGTGGTTAATGAAAGAATACACATTTCAATGACAATGGTTGTTCCATATGTGGTTTGTGAAAAGAACAAACATGCAATGACTCTAGCTGTGGTTAATGAAAAGAACACACATGCAATGACCCTAGTGGATCCATAGGTGGATTGTGAAAAGAACACACATGCAATGAACTCTGGTGGATCCACATGCAATGACAGTGGTGGACCCATATGTGGTCTGTGAAAAGAACACACATCTTAATGACACTAGTGGATCCATATATGGTTTGTGAAAAGAACACACATGCAATGAACTCTGGTGGATCCATAAGCAGTCTGTGAAAACAACACACATGTAATAAGACTGGTGGATCCATATGTGGTCTGTGAAAAGAACACATATGCAATGACACTGGTGGATCCATATGTGGTTTGCGAAAAGAACACACATTTCAATGACACTGATGGATCCTTATGTTGTCTGTGAAAAGAATATACATGCAATGACTCTAGCTGTGGTGAATGAAACGAACACACAAGGAATGACACTTGTGGATCTATATGTAGTCTGTGAAAAGAACACACATGCAATGAAAATGGTGGATCCATATGTGGTTTGTCAAAAGAACACACATGGAATGACACTAGTGGATCCATATGTGGTCTGTGAAAAGAACACACATGCAATGATAGTGGTGGATCCATATGTGGTCTTAGAAAAGAACACACATACAATGCCACTGGTGGATCCATGTGGTTTGTGAAAAGAACACACATCCAATGACACTGGTGGATCCATATGTGGTCTGTGAAAAGAACAGACATGAAATGACCTAGATGTGGTTAATGAAAGAATACACATTTCAATGACAATGGTGGTTCCATATGTGGTTTGTTAAAAGAATAGACATGCAATGACTCTAGCTTTGGTTAACGAAAAGAACACACATGCAATGACACTAGTTGATCCATAGGTAGATTGTGAAAAGGACACACATACAATGAACTCTGGTGGATCCATATGCAATGACACTGGTGGATCCTTATGTGGTCTGTGAAAAGAGCACACATTTCAATGACACTGGTGGATCCATATATGGATTGTGAAAAGAACACATATGCAATGAACTCTGGTGGATCCATATGTGGTCTGTGAAAAGAACCCACATACAATGACACTGGTTGATCTATATGTGGTCTGTGAAAAGAACACACATGCAATGAACTCTGATGGATCCATATGTGGTATGTGAAAAGAACAGACATGACATGACTCTAGATGTGGTTAATGAAAGAATACACATTTCAATGACAACTGTGGTTCCATATGTGGTTTGTGAAAAGAACAGACATGCAATGCCTACTATTTCTATTTTCTATTTGAATCCCTTATTCTATCTTGCCCTTGGTTTTCTGATAGTACTTAGATTTGCCCTCTCTCTCTCGGTCACAAATCTCACAAAAGCCCAAACTTGTGCTCACTCTGGTTGCTACGCCCTGATTGGCTGACACAGATGTCACGCGGATCGTCTCCACCAACCGTTGATCCTCTGTGATCCAACGGTAGGATAACCCCTCCCTTCTCCACTTTTTTATGTATGGTCTATCCGTGCCACCTCTCTATCCGTGCCACCGATACTTTACCTCCATAAACAAGTGAAAATCCATCTATCTAAATAAAATGAATGATCATATTTTGAAGAAGCTATCGTCTTCGTCTTCCGGTTCGTCCTCCTCTTCGTCAACGCCATGGTCCTTGCCATCGCCGCCATCGGTGTCCTCCTCTGATGACTCGACATTGTCCCTTCCTAGTATAAGCGCGCTATCTCCTCTTCGGAGTCCTCCTCCTTCTCTTCGTAGTCCCACGGGGCCACGTTACTCTCCTCCGCTTCTGCCTCCAACTGATCGATGAACGCCTCCTCGTTGGCTGAGTCGGACTCGTCCAAATAGCTGTCTCCTATCTTCTTCCTGGTCTTCTTCTCATTCCTCTTCTTGTCCGTACTCGCCGGTGCAACACGCGCCCCCGTCCTGGCTGCTGCTTTGCGCTCGTCCGTTGCTGCAGGTACCCCATGCTCCTCCTGCGCGGCCGATACGAGCTTGGATGTCACGGTGTCCTCGAGTGGCGATGTCGATGGATCCTGGCGTGGTCGGACACGACGTGCTGCCTCAGTAGGCGACTCGCGAGCACGAACGATGCAGCAAAGAGCCTGGGACGCTAGACGGTTAGTGGATGGCTTGGACCTGCCATTGCCACGGCGAGGGGGCATCATGCTCGAGGTAGTTGTTCCGAATGGTCGATGGTGGGTTCACAGAGTGGGGTGCCGATCTGATCAAGGATGAGCAGTGGTTTCGTGTGTCATGTTCACGCATGCATTTGTCGATTATAAAAAAAGAAGTAATAACTTGCGTACTAAACATAATTTGGTCACAACAAAAGCGGCACAGCGTATTCTAGACTCGTAAATATCCCGTGCGTGCCTGTTGACGTGGAGTTCAACGGAGTTTGACGTGCCGACGTGATTGTGCAATAGTTGCGCGCATCATTTCCCCATCAACATGTGACACACGCACGCGGGACGTGCGCGCTGATGCCCATGATGACCACACGGCTCGCACTCCTCTTATTATATACTGGATTTTAGGCGGCGCCGAAGACCATTGAACTGTCCATCGCAATAAAGACAAGTCCCATCGATTCCCTATCCCTGCCTCCCTGGCGTGCGCCGATGACCACACGGTGGTCTTGCATAATAGTAGTAGTACTACTGGACCACGACCTGTACTCTTTGACTCTTCTCCCACACTAATCACTATCTTCTTCCTCCTGCCACTGCCACCCTCACCCTGCAAGCCATGGCTCCCCTGAGGAGAGGCCGGTCGATGATCCTCGCGGAGAAAAGGGAGAGCTCTCACCAGGAGGCACTTCTTGGTCTACCAGCCCCTCAAGCCCCCCTCTCACCGTGGCCCAATCTCCCCAAACAATGGCGTCGAATGGTCTAGCAGGTGAGGGATCCTCCCGGTATGGTCTTCTTGTTCTACTTCTTCTCCATCTCCCTCTCCATCATGATCTTATTTACCTTCTTATTGTTTTTCTTCTTCTTCTTGCTCTTCCTCTTCTACGTATTACAGGACGGCCGTGGAGCCAGAATCCACCATGACGGAGGCGTTGCAGGACCCGTTCGATCCCGTTCCATGTCTCATCGAGGTAGCAAATCTCCACACTGTTATTTCTCTGAGTTGTGATGTGGATTTCTTAGATCGTGTCCGCCCTGCATTGGGTTTTCTTCTTCTTCTTTTGCGAGTTGTATTAGCTTACATGAATATGACTGGATCTCTTGGTCTTTCCTTAATACCGTTGTTCATAGATTCAGTATGGATTTTTTGTGATTAGGATTAGTTTATCATGGTTATGAATAGATCTCTAGGTCCATTTTTAACACTTCTGTCCATAGATTCAACATGGATTTTTTGATCTGTATAAGTATTCACATAGAACCTAGAGTGTAATTATAGAATTTCTATTTCAATTAACATGAACGATGCAGCGATCAAAGGCCGAGTACCGTGACAAGGTGGCAGCAATCAGTGACGAGATTGACAACCAACATGAGCTTGCATGCTCCCTCACCCAAGCTAATGAGAGCCTACGCAAGCAATTATCTGTGCAGAAGGAGATCTCGCTAGATTTTTCACGTGACGTTTGAGGCTGCAGAAAGTGCTCGACCGTAAATTGAATAGGAAAGAATAGGCCATCAAGATAATCAACAAGCTCATGGAGGAGATGAATAATCTCGTGCAAAGGTGCACTCTCATGCAGGAAGAAGTCACCGAGGCACTCAGAGGACGCGTCGAGGAAACCAAGGCTGCCATCCAAGCCTACCATGACAGGAACCGTTGTCTGGATGTAGTGAAAGAGATGAAGGAGGACATGAGTAGAGGGATCACCGTACTCGAGGGAGTTCGGAAAGAGAACGAGGAGCTAAGGGCTTGTCTAGAGGCGTATCAGAGCAATGCATAAGTCTGATTCCAGTTAGAGGGGGCACAAATATCAGTTCACGCTCCACTCCTTTTGTAATGTTTAGGGTTCAGGGAGCAATGCCCAAGTCTGCTTCCCAATATAGGGTGCAATAAGAATCCTAGGGCAACTCCTTATCTATCTGGACATGTGTTGGTGTTCATGTTCATGAATGGACACCATGTGCTCTTTCCTTTATGTATCTGGACATGGGTTTCTGCATTATGAGTTTGCCACTAGCCCACTACTATTTGGTGATATTGGAAAAAACCCACAGCACACTAAACTACATATAACCTTATTTGTCTTTGAAATTGAAATTATGACAGTGCCACTAGTCGATTCATAAAATGTTTATTAGTCCTAGATTGCTTCTTCCTTGAAATTATGATAGTTCCACTACTCGATTCAGTTAATTATGAAAACTAACCAGCTTGTCCTGGTGAACTGAACAACCCATACAATGTATTTTTGTTGCAAGAAAAGAGGCAAAAGCTCGACCAGGACCTGGTGACCTGGCTAAATGACAAGATAGCCATCCAAAGTGAGAAGAAGAATTCCCAGAAACTGGCCTTTGACCACCTGCGCGCTGAACTCGCAGTCCTTTCTGACAAGTGCCAGAAACTGAAGGAGTTAAATGCCGGCTAGGCAAAGCTTCACAGGGAAGGTCGCACCTCGGATAGGAAGAAGACGGAGATCATGAAAGGGATCTTGAAGGAAAATCGTATGGCTACGGACCAATTTCTCGAATCTGTGATGGAGCGCTGGAACCAGTGGCTGGCGCATGACAAAGTACCGAAGGAGCTGGCCGATCTTAGGGAGGAAAACAAGCAGCTCCGGGCCTGGCTCGCTTGAACCCAACATATGTCTATTTAGTACTGAACTGCCTGGTTTATCCTCTGAAGTGGTGATTTTGTAAGCGGGAACTTAACTATATGCACGATATGTCTATTCGTCTGAAATTAATTTGCTCGAGGATTGAGTTTGGCTTAGTTAAGAAAGCGCAACTGCAAGTCTTACAATTAACTAGTTTCAGGAATAAAGTACTCTAGCTTCTTGTCTTCCCTAAGCTGATCCCTCTCCTTTTCTGCATTATGAATCAACAACCTGTGACTATCCTGAAGCTTCTTTGACGTTCCAATAACCAAGCTCCCATTGATTCTGTCACGTAGCTCTGACTGCAAATTCTTGATTTCTTGTTCCAGCTCCTTATTTCGTACCGACAGCTTGTCATTTTTTTCAGCTGCATAACAAGCATGAGTAAATCTCACTGACCTTTCCAACTCATACATCTCCCATAACTAAGCCAAACATTTCTTAAGTGCATCTGGCCACTCAAGATCCACCCACTCTACTACTTTACACGCCGGGCCAACCTAAAAAACACACACTATAGTGTTATGAACATACACGATACATTTTTCTTCAAGTCACCGTTGCACATAATGGAAAAAAACCTGATTTGTACAGCCCAAAAACCTTCTCCCAGTGTTATAGCCTTCGAATGCAACATATCTCCTCAGTTTTAGCCCATGGTCACATGGCACTTCTCCATCGAGATCTAGGCCATCCCATTCAGATTCGTAGATCGTCCGTGGTACCTATAGGTAAACGAAAAGCTGGAATTGAACACGATTGCATGCACATATGGAGCTCAGATCGAGAGATTTAACATTGCCTAACCTTGGCCCGAGAAAACAGAGGAACGCACAACATGGGAGGAATACTCGATGTCTGAGAGAAGTCTATCACTGCTCGACTAGTCATCCTCGTCGTTCTAGGACAGCATGGCGAATGCGTCGTCACCGGCGACGGTGTCGGCGTCGGTGAGGAGAGAGAGAGAGAGAGAGAGAGAGAGAGAGAGAGCGAGCGAGAGAGAGAGAATCCCTTCTACCGCTGCAACAATGACTAAATTGGGATGTTACAATAGTTTAATGGATACCATGCCCTTTCCCTATATTACTATCTCCTGCCTAATATGGATTCTCTTCATACATTCTTATTTCAAATATTAAACCTATACTCCTTCCATCCCAATTTCATCGCCTAACAAAAACATACGAGTATATTACATCATCTAAAGAAAAAAGATCATGTCAACTACAAGGTACTTATGCATCACTTGTTCAGTCATGGTTTCACAAAACATTACATTGCAATCTCTCAACAAACATAATCACAAAAACAAGTATATTACATCAACTAAAGAAAAAAAATCATGTCGGTGACAAGGTACTTACGCATCACTTATCTAGTCATGGTTTCACAAAACATCACATTACAATCTCTCAACAAACATAATCACAAAAACAAGTATATTACATCAACTGAAGAAATAAAATCATGTCGACTACATGGTACTTACGCATCACTTGTCCAGTCAGGGTTTCACAAAACATTATATTAGAATCTCTCAACAAACAAAATAACAGAAACAAGTACAATACATCATCTCAAGAAACATAATCATGTCAATTACAATGTATTTATGCATCACTTGTCTAGTCATGGTTTCACAAAACATTACATTACAATGTCCCAATAAACATAATAACAGAAACAAGTACGGTACGTCATCTTAAGAAACATAATCATGTTAACTACAATGTACTTATGTATTGTTACAACAACGATTGTTCCAGTGAGTGACATGTCCGAAAATCTCAACAACTCGCACAACATTATATCACAATCTCTCAACAAACATAATCACAGAAAATTGCTCTAAATGCAACAACAGTCAATGTTACAAATACAGACAGCGGAACCCCACGGTCCATATGAAAAGCCTAGGGTAGCAGCTCTCATCAGATCTCATCAATGTCGACCACCTCATTCTGTTCAGCCACTACGGGGTATCTACGTCCACTATAACATGTTCAACAACATTATAAATGGTACCAAGGAAGAAGACCTTCCTGGTTCGCTTCTTTCGTCGCATAATCTGCATAAGATATTCAGTATCCAAAACATCTAAGAATTGCTGCTTCTTATGATGCCACCACCGGATCTGTGCCATCTGCTTAGGGCCAATACTGATTTCCTTACCGATCATGTCTCTCATTTCATCAAGAGTTATGTTTCTAGAATCGACAGTGGTCTCCACATTACATGATGAAACTGGCTTATTAACTCCCTCATCAAGTTTTGCCATGTATGAATCCACCTCTATGCGTATACTAAACTTATCTAGATCAGCATTTATTGGTCCATATTCTCTAGGAGCCGAAGCTCTAGCAGCAAGATCTCCAGCATTTGCATACATATCATCAATCATCGCTTCAACTTTCACCTTACGATCAGCTGCACAACACTCCCGAACCATCTGAAGCTCATGGGAGTGCTCAATTTGCTGATAGGTATCATTCATGTTGCGCCACACCAATTTTGTCCTCTGTCTAGAACCCCAGGGAATCCTAGTGGCAAGCATATCTACCAGCAGCGAAATAGACACAACCTCTTCGCAATTCACAAGCAGATGCACATTTTGCCCAAACAGAACCCTCTCGCAACCAAAATCAAGTTTTGTAGTGTACTGGCGAACATGAACTGTGAACTCATATTGGTCCCTTTATCAAAGTTGTGCCTAATTTGATTAAAAAGGGGAACTTTTCTGTTCATTCGATTCTATTATGCCGTAACTAATATACTTGTAAGATAAGGCACAGATAAGAAAAATTCACCTCTCCCTCTTCTCCCGGGTTTTTTCTTTGAGATCTGGGTGTCGCATCCGCCCACCGGAGCCGAAAAATCCGCCGCCGGCCTTGGTTTTCTCTTCAACCCGCTGCTCGTAGGTACCTTGGGAGCAGATTCCTTGCTAACCTCCTCGCTAACCAGGGTTGAAGACCTCGCCGCTGCTTCGTGTTGATCCCTAGACTCTCCCCCTAATGGACATGAATCAGTCGGTGATGTAGCTACAACCTTCGCCTTGCAAGACATGCTAGGCCGCCGCTATCGGATTCAGTCTCGGGGGAGGGAGAAAAAAGGTCCTCTGCCGCCGGCAGATTCAGGGTCGGGGAAGGGAAGAAAGGGGACTGCCGCCGCCGTAGCCAGATTCAGTGTCGAGATTTAGGAAAGCACAGTAATGGATTTTCCCCTATGACACGTGCAGGGTGGCTAAGAAGAGTGACCGGCGAAGAAGGGGCACAATAGGAACTACTGTAACAGAATATCCTAACTTAACATGCGCGATTTGAAAATATTGGGTTTGGCCATCATTCACTCGGAACACCCCTCTCAGCAATTGACGCACCAACTTTTCGAATCGCGGTGACTAAAATCAACTCGGGTACCATGGTGCACTGACGTCTCAACTTTCGGGCTGTAGAATGATATTCTCCCCCAACCAACCCTGGTCGCACCCACTGGCTCACCTGCCCATAAGAGAGAGAGAGGAAAAAGGGAGAGAAAGAAAACCCTAATCGGGCACCACCCAGGTGCACCTCAACTCCTAGCTTTATCTACCACTCCACCTGCCCAGGCCACTCCAGATCTCATCTAGGATCTACGCTGTAACCTTCTCTTCACTCTGTTCCACTCTGCTAACCATCCACCACCTGTTTCAACGTCGAGGAGAAGGATGCGAGGAGCCTAGTGCTATCGAGGAAGGCTACGTGGAGCTCCGTATCATGCCAGTACCCTGGACCGAGGAAGGAGGAGCCTGGAACCAGCAAAACCCACAACAGCCCGAAGCAAAACCCTAGTTCGAGATCACCAGTACCGCTGCCGATCTCTGGCGCCCCAAGCCGATGCTTCGCCATCAACCACCCCGCGGTGAGCCACTGATTTTCCTAGACATGGTCCCGCGTATGTGCGCTTCCTGTCATGTGAGATCATTCCGTCAAACACCTTGCCTGCCCCGTTGGCCGTGACCACCTCGCTTGCACGCCACCACTACAACGCATCCCGCTGCCGCCCGTGCGTGCTGCCGAACTCGCATAGCCACGCCGCATCAGACCTGACCGCCACCGCACCCTAGTGCCCTAGCTGTCCGTGCCGCCATGGCCTGGTCTTGCCGATGTCGTCACGTATGTCTTGGGGAAGACGAAGACGAGGCTCTGTTGATTATCCCGTCCCGTCAAACCTACCTAGCACTAGTCCATAATCACCACAGTGGATTTATCTACCGGATCGAGCCAGGTCACGAGTTCGACCACCCGGGGCCGTGTTTCTTTTTCTGTCACGCGTGGTTGATTTTTACCGTCAGTTTCGATAGTGCCGCGCGAGAGAGAAGAACAGTACATCGTGGCTTCTTGCACTTACCTCCTTGCACCTTTTGCCTCTCAACCCGTTGTCCAGCCATCGGTCCCACCTGCCAGCGACTCACCCCTCTCTATCGAGAGCTTTTACAAAAAGGAACCGGCGGATTCCTGTAATTGCAAGCTAACCCCCAGCTCGGCCACGTGTCCGCTCCCAGTTGACCACGCGCGCGATGTGGCCCCGCAACCAGCGATCCCTCTTGTTAGTGATTGTGTGTCAATTGAGCCCGAGTAACAAAATTCCAGAAGATTTTCCAAATAAGAAATTCCAGAAATTGTTTTAATCTAAATTAAATCATATCTTTTTATATAATTCGAATGTGACAAAATTTCTGAAATGAAAAGTAATTCAAATTTAATTTTGAATTCAAATGAAAATTTAAATTTGACAAGAGTCAACTCTAACTAGTCAAACCTATGACGTTTGACCCTTTTTTGAATTACTTGCATTTAATAATAGTTTTAAATTCATAATTGCATATGATATATGTTTTCTGATTAGAAAAATGCTAGTAATTCAACTATGCCATCCAAAATATTTTTTCAGTAATTTAATATTTCGAAATGATTTAAATGCCCATAAATGCCTTTTCATAATAAATTCATAACTTTATTTCTGTAATTCCAAATTTGACAAATAATATATCTAAATCGATCAGCGCGACGACCACGATCTGATTATGTATTCCATGATATGAATTGAAGCATGCATCATATAAACATTAAATAATTAGAACTGTTTATGGGAATAAAACATGCTTAAATAAATTAATAAAGTGCATTATTTCTTGTTCCACACTTGTCGTGGTGTGGAACACGGCAGTGCCATCGGGGATGGCATGAAGGGGACAATAAGGATACTATCAGTGGCTACTTGCAACGGGTTGGGCACATATACTACAAACACAGCGACATACCCAAGTTCGGAGCCCTCTGGTTGAGGTAAAACTCCTACTCCTGCATGGATATACTATATGGGGAGAAAATACTCAATTCAAGTGCTCCTTGAGATGTTCCCCTAGGTGCTACCCCCCTTATATACTGATTGGGAGAGGTAGGTTACAATGTGGGCTCTAGGGTTTACTATTTGGGCTCTGCGTTTACAAAGCGGGCCGGCTGGCCAGGCCCAGCCGGTGGGCCAGGACGCGCTCAAGCCTTCAGTAAAGTGGGGGATAGTGCTATAGTGTCTCGATGTCGTTACTTTGATCGTCACCCAGCGCTTTACTCATTATCTTGGTGCTTTACTCGTTAGCCAAAGCTTTACTCATCAGCTGGCCCTTTACTCATCAGCCTCTAGCCTTGACGCTTTGGTGCCCTCGTCTTGTAGCACCAGCAGGGTGGCACGCCACCCTGTCCTGTCACGGGTGTGCTCGGCAAGGAACGTCACCCCCCGTACCTTTGGCCAACAGATCCAAGGCGACCGGGTAGAGGTGTCCACCCAACCGGCTCTTCTGGTCATCCGGCTAGAAGGGCTAGCCGGAGGATCTTGAGGAAGGACCGGCTGAAGCAGTCCACCTGGTTGTGGTTCTTTGTCTCGCGGCCAATTGGCCAGGTATCCCTATAGCCGGCCAGTTGAGTCTGGCTTGGCCTACCTAGGGGTCATCCCCTCGACACTAGTCTCCGAGCGCGTTGGGACTTCCGCTTGTGGAGAAGTTCTTATGTGCTCATTGGCTGAGTTGAACTGATTGTTGATGGAGAGCTGGTCGCAAGCTTGTCTTGTAGTGCTTGTCTAGTAGTGCTTGTTGTTTTTTGGATCGAGATGCTTGTTATTCCTCGGATGGAGTTTACTGGCTACGGAACCAGTGGCCCACCCACAGGGTGTGAGTGGCGATTGAATCTACCGGCTGCTGCAACCGGTCATAGAGATGGATCGCCTGGTTGATGACATTAGTGCCTACGTTGGCCACACCTACTATTTCTGGCGCGCGTCGCGTCAGTTTGACCCCTTGTCCTACCGCGACAGTTTTTGGTAACCATACACACGCCTTCATCATATAGGTTTCTCGAGGATCGTGCACACGTTTTTCCTTCGCAGTAATGCTCGCGGGATTTTCTGTGGGAGTTATGCTAGCACACGTGATCCATAACTGAAGCGTCGTGGGGGAGTGGAGCAGTTTCTTGCCACATGGCGGAAGGGAGTGCATGGGGTTTGGTTGCTCTACCTCGATAAATAGGGGCGTAAAGGAGAGGTCTTTCCCCACTTCATCTTCTTCCTGCGCCCGCTACTTCTACCCTTTGCGCTCTGCCTCCTCTCTGCTTCTCTACGACTCCGGTTCTTGGTCGCCAGTTCCATCGCTTGGTCTTCGCGACGACAGGACCATGACTCTCTAGCATGGCCACCACGCCCAACAAGATGCTGCCTGAGCAGGCCGAGGGCTGGTGTTGCTCATACGTCACTGACGAACTTGTCTAGAAGTATCGATGGGGGAAATTCATCATGTTGGCACGCTTGGTGAAGCATCTCCTCATGCCGAAGGGGGAGCTGGTGCCTAACCCCCGGTCTGGGGAAGCCGTCGTCTTCCTCATCCACTCTGCCCGCGGATTTGGCCTGCCACTGAGCAGGTTCGGCCTTGAGCTCCTTGTGTCGTTTAACCTTCAACTCAACCACCTGGGGGCCAAGCCCATTGCGCAGCTTTCGCACCATGCGGCCTGCTGCGAGGCCTTCTTGGGGGTTATCCTAGACGCAGTAAATTCTTGAAGTTTTTCAACTTCACGGTCCATGTGGTGGGGAAGCGTGGCCCCCTGACGGAGAATGGCTGCTGCGCCATCTACTCGCGGTCGTCATCGGCGATACCGCAGTTGGAGATCCCCAACACCATAAAGCTATGGCAACGCTCGTACTTTTATGTGCGTGATGTCTCCGACGTCGACCTCATCAAGGTGCCGGTCTTCTCCAACGTCCCCTCCACCCGGAAGGCATGGTCAGTCCAGAATCTGGGCGCCCAGGCCGACATGGACTGGATGGAAGCCCACGTGGCGGTGCTGGTGGAGAAGGAGCGGGTCACTTCCCGGGACATCCTGTTGTCCTGGATGACAAGTCGCGTGCTTCCGCTACAGTAGCGGTCACATAGGATGTACCATCTATCCGGATCCCTGGACCCCGCGCGGGTGTCCCGACTGGAGGTGCTGCACGGGGCCCTTCGTGAGTGGCTCTCCACCATCTCGAAGGAGAGGCTAGCGGAGGACTGGACCTTCTCCTGCTGGCGGTACCACCGCAACCGGCTACCACCGAAGGTTAGCTTCCTTTCTTTTTCTCCGGGTGAACTTTTCCCTAGGGATCTCTTCCTGTTTCTTATTCCCCCTGTTAAGTAGCTCTTTACAACACATCTAGCAGAGGACAGCATGGGGGACGACGAGCTTCCCTCCTTCTCGGCTCACTTCAAGCCGCAGAAGTACACTCCATCAGAGCCAAAGCGCTTCCCCAGCCGGGCTGACAAGGGCTCATAGTCCCCACCCGGTGAGGATGCATTTCTTGTCTTTATCTGTTTTGCTCTTCTTTAGCCTTATTCTTGATGCTCTGCTTGTGCCCTAGACCTGGCCAGCACCGCCCAGCTGGTGGAGGCCCGAAGCGGGCCTGCCAACCGAGGGCTGTGGCCGCCGCGCCAAGCGTCGCCGGGTGCGTGCCCTCGCTCCTTTTTCTTTTTGTGGCTGCTGGCTTGCCCTTTACTTATCATGCCCTTTTCATCTTGAGTGTAGTGAGGCGATGTTCTTGGCCAGCTCCGCGACCATCGCCACCGCGTCTGCCCTTCCACAAGCTAGGGCTGAAAGGCATGCTGCACTGGTTGCAGCCTCTGCTGCCGCGCCGGCTAAGGCTGCCACGGATGTGGTGGGGCCGGTGACGTCGGCTGCGCCCGTGACCTTGCACCGGGCCTCTACCGTCTCCAAGCTTGCCGAGGTGCTGCTGGCCAGGCGAGGGGGGGGGCATGGCTACTCCTCCCCTTAGCTGACAGAAGGGATGGAACTGGCCCCTGGCCAGGCTCAGATGGGTTCTGCTGCTTATCAGGTGGAAGAGCCCGTGGAGGCGGCGCCGAAAGCTTCTACGTGGCCAGATGATGGAGATGGCAAGCGGGAGGTGTCTCCTGGCTCTGGTGGCGCGGGTACTGGGGCCCCGGAGGTGTCGCGTGAAGCTTCTAGTAGCGATGACAACCTCCAGCTTACTGGCTGGTGGGTAGTTCCGATCGTGCCGTCACCAGACTCTGTCCTGGCGCAGCTCTCTGAGTCGGTGCCCTTGGCCAGGCCCGCCACCTGGTCGAGGTGATGAAGCAGGGCTTTGGCGAGACCAAGGCGCTAGGGGCCTCCCTTGAAGTAAGTATCTCCATGTCGTTTTTGCTGCCCTTCTTCTCTACAGTCCTCCTTTTTCTCTTTTTCACTTTGTCTTTTTTGTGGAAAGCTTTTGCTGAAGCCGTCGAGACCTCGCAGGAACTAGGGCGTAAGATTGCTTGCTCTGCCATGTCCTCCATTTGTCCGAATTTTTGCGTTTCTTGTTGACCATTGGGTACCCTCCAACAGCTCTACTAGCGGACAGGGACCAGGAGGTGGAGAGGCTAAAGGCGGAGGTGACCCGAGTGGAGCAATCCAACTAGGCTCGCCAAGCACAGATCGGTTAGCTGGTAGAATGTCAGAAGCAGATGGAGCTCAAGGCCGGCCAGGCCAAGAAGGTCGCTGACACCCGGACTAAAGTGCTCAAGAATCTTGAGAAGCTCTATGCCCAACAGGCAGAGACACTGAAGACTGCTCAGGCCCGGGAGAAGGCGACCCTGGGGAAGTTGTGCCAGATTGCCGAAATCACCGTCAATAAGTGACTCCTTCCTAGTCAAACCCGTTCTTCGCATGCTGCATCCGGTATTTGACAGCTATTTCTTTCCCGGGTGCAGCCCAGTACCCTGCGGCAACTGATTAGGCTCTCGCTCTCATCCCCCAGGCGGATGCCGGACACGACATTCATCTGGTGGAGCTGGTGGAAGTGGCGTGCGAGGAGGCCAAGCGGCTGCGTGAAGATGTCCTTGACGTCTACGGCTATGTCTGGCCTGATATCGCACTGCCGGCTACAATGGATGCCTTGGCTGAGAAGCTCTTCGCTGCTCCTAACATCATGGATGTTGCACGGGACTAGGCATCACGTGGCGGCACGGAGATGGTGCTTGCACTGATGAAATCCTGGTACCCCAATTTGGATCTTAAAAGTCTCTAAAGGGGGTTCCGGCAAGGGACCAACTATGACCAGCTTCGTGCCAAGATTCCTGACATCCGCTCCTACGGTGTCAAGATTGGGAGCTTCATCTAGCTGTACCGTGATTTCAGCGACCTGTCTGGCATGGAGCCGTACTCCTTTGACCTACTCCCGGCTCCAGCAGATGTCAATGCCCCGGCTGCGCCAGCCTCTGCGTCTACCGATGTCGTCTGTAGAAGCCATGCTCCAGCTGATGCCTCTGGTCCCTTGGCTTGATCCCCAGAATGCCGAGTGTATTTGTGCTTGTTTGGAACTTGTCCTTTGTGGTACCGCCTTGTCCTTTTGTGAACAAATTTTGTTTGTTCTGTATTAAACTCTATTGGGAGCTTCGTCTCCCTTTGTGATGTTGTCTTGTGCCTTTTTTGTTTGCACTTGCTATGTGTTGCACTTGTTGTGTGCTTGTTTCTGTGTGGGGGCGTGCGAGCGCACCCATAGGGTGTAGTTCCGGAGGTTCGGGCCAGCTGGAGAATTCAGTCGGGTCGAAGCCCCTTGTATTGTTGCTAGTTGCAGGTTTTCAATGTGGGGGCGCGCGAGCGCACCCACAAGTATAGTCCCCAAGGTTTGGGTGGCTAGAGAATTCAGCCGGGCCGAAGCTCCTTTTGTATTGATGCTAGATGCAAGTTTTCTGCGTGGGGGTGTGCGAGCGTACCCACAGGGTGTAGTTCCTGAGGTTTGGGCCGGCTAGAGAATTCAGCCAGGTCGAAGCTCTTTTTCTGTTCTTCTTCCGTCTGGGAGGCGATTAGCATCCGGCTCTGGTACTTTGGCTCATGCAAAGATGAAAACACAGGTAATTTGTTTGTGCGTTAGATATGCATAGGATAAATATAGTCTGCAGTTGTTTGTTTGGTTGAAAACTTTGCTATTTCATGCGAAACTGATAACTTAGTCCTTTTTTATTGAGCATTGGCTGTTTGAGCCGTGCCCTTGCCAGCCGTGCGCCAGGATCAGAGGGTTGCCTAGTTGACGTACTACACAATACTTCATATTTTGGCTATTGGCCTCGAGCGAGCAAGCACATTCGGAATGTCTAGACGTTTTTGTTTTCCTTAGGACTTTTCCTATATGGGCTTCGAGTTTTCTGCTCTTGCTATGTCTGTCAGCCGGCTTGCGGTCTGCAGCCGGAATTAGAGAGGAAACTCTTAGAGCCGCATACAGTACTTCGCCTTCTAGAATGCGCGGCCGTCTGGGCCATCCGGCGAGTCCCCGAGAGAGACTTTCGGATTCGGGGTTAGAAATAATGCAGCCGAAAAACATCAAATTATGCAGCAAAGAATGCCGAATTATTACGGAGTCCCCGAGACTGCGTTGAGGCTCCTCAACTTGTCCATTACATAAAAGTAAGATACATGCACCTATTACTTAGGTGTAGAATGGCCGAAGCAAGTTCGTGTTCCACGGGCGCTCAGTTTCTTCGCCGGAGTGGTTCATTTTGTTTTTTGCCGGCTATCGTGCGTCGATGAGGTAGTATGAGTTGTTCTGTAGCGCTCTGATGATTATGAATGGCACCTCCCAAGGTGGAGACAGCTTGTGTATCCCCTTGGTGTCTTGTACCAGCCGCATGACTAGATCGCCCTCTCGGAACGAGACATTGTGGATCCGGCTAGCATGGTAGCAGCACAAGTTCTGTTGGTAGATGGCAGACCTGGACAAGGATAGCACTCGCGCTTCTTCGAGGAGGTCAACACTATCCTCACACGCTTCCTTGGCCTGCTACTCAGTGTATAGCAGTTTGTGGGGTCCGTCGAACTCGATGTGAGTTGGCAGGACTGCCTCTGCTCTGTAGACGAGGAAGAATGGCGTGTAGTCGGTGGAGCGGTTTGGCGTGGTGCGCTGGCTCCACAGCACGACCGGAAGCTCTTCTATCCAACATCCAAAGGATCTCATCAGTGGCTTGATCAGCCATGGCTTGATTCCAACTAGGACCAAACCGTTTGCTCGTTTGCACTGCCCATTGGACCGAGGGTGTGCGATGGAGGCTAGGTCCAGGCGGATACCCGTGTCTCCAGAGAAGTGTGCGAAGGCCCCTTTGGCGAAGTTTGTGGCATTGTTAGTGATGATGTTGTTGGGGTAGGCAAAATGGGTGATGATGTCGGTGAAGAACTTGACCACTGTTGGCCCATCCACCTTCTTGATTGGCCTTGCCTCAATCCATTTGGTGAACTCGTCCATGGCCACTAGTAGGTGCATCATGCCGGATCACATTGTTTTGAAAGGGCCCACTATTTCCAAGCCCTAGACAGCAAATGGCCAGGTGATGGGGATCGTCTTGAGTGCCACCGACGGAGTGTGTTTCTGTTGGGCGAATTGCTAGCATCCATTACATGTCTTTACTAGCTGCTCGGCGTCTTCATGTGACGTGGGCCAGTAAAACCCATGGCGGAATTCCTTTGCCACTATGGCACATGACGATGCATGGTGACCGCACTCGCCTTGGTGAATGTCCACCAACAGCCGAATTCCTTCTTCTTGGCTCAAGTAGCGCTGGAAGATTCCTCCAACACTGTGCTTGTACAGCTCATTGTTGATGATGGTGTACGCGCTCGCCCTGCACCTTATTTGCCTTGCCTCAACCTCTTCATCAGGCAGCTCCCCTTTAGCCAGGAAGTTCATGAATGGCTTGCCCCACAGAGGAGTTTCCCGGGTGGTGCACACGGTCTCCATGATTAGCTTGATTTCCTTGCTCCCAGGTGGCTATGGCTCGTTGGGTGGCCTTCTAGGTGGAGGACCCGAGCTGGCAGTACCCGGGCTACTAGAGCCGGCTGGGAGTGTCGCGACCTTCGACCCGACAGTCCCTGGGATGGGGGCAGCAGTCCCCGGGTGTGGCACGGCAGTCCTTAGGTGTGACGCAACAGTCGCCGCGACCTTGGATACAACTTTGGTTCGCTTAGAGCCGGCAGTCCCCGGGTCCGTAGCCAGTATGATGGAGTCGGATTCCAGAGATGGCGTGATGGAGGGCTTGTGCATGTGCTGGAGGGTGACCCCAGGAGGAATTGCTACTCTTGTTGACCCGACACGGGTGAGTGCGTCTGCGGCTTCATTTTTTGCTCGAGGCACATGTTGAAACTCGAATCCTTCAAAACAGGCACGTAGCTACTGTACGAAGAAGCGGTATAGTGCCATGTTTGCGTCCTTAGCATCCCGGTCGCCTGATACTTGCTGTACCACCAGGTCCGAATCGTCAAAGAGAAGGATAAGCCTGATCCCGATTTATTTTGCCATCTTGAGGCCATGGATGTCTCTGCCCAGTCGACAAGGAAATCCGCCAGTGCTTGGGACTTGATTGCCATTCTTGGATCGTATCGGATGCAGTGTGCGGCGAGATCTATTGCCCACTTTGCCACCCAGCCAGTGGCATCTCTGTTGCCGATGATCTTCGAAGGGGGGCTACCGCCACTACCTGGATTGAGTGCTCTTGGAAGTAGTGCTTCAGTTTCTTGGCGGCCATGTATACGCCATACACCAACTTCTGGTAGTGAGGGTAGTTCTTCTTTCATGGCGAGAGTACCTCACTCAGGAAGTATATTGGGCGTTGTACTGGCTGCGTCTTTCCTTCTTATGGCCTTTCAACCACCAGGACGACGCTGACGACCCAGTTGGTAGATGCAATGTAAATTAGCATTGGCTCTTTTGTAGCGGGGGCCGCCAGTATGGGTGGAGAGGATATCATGCACTTGAGGTTGCGGAAGGCCTCATCTGCCTTCGTCGTCCAAACAAACTTGTCCGTTTTCTTCATGAGCTGGTACAGGGGAAGTGCCTTCTCGCCCAGTCGGCTAATTAACTGGCTAAGGGAGGCTAGGAACCCGGTGAACTTCTGCATGTCGTGCAGGTTCTATGGCGGTTGCATGCGCTCGATTGCGGCGATGTTATCCAGGTTGGCCTAGATTCTGCGTTCTGAGACGAGGAAACCGAGGAGCTGGCCAGCTTGGACGCCGAACACGCACTTCTCCGGGTTCAGCTTCATCTGGAACTGGCGAAGGTTGGCGAATATTTCCATCAGGTCTCCAACGAGTGTCCGCCTCTCCTTTGTCTTGACCACCACGTCATCGATGTAGGCGTGCAAGTTTCTACCGATCTATGATTTCATGCATGTCTACATGCAGCGCTAGTACGTGGCACCTGCATTTTTTAGTCCGAATGGCATGGTGGTGTAGTAGTAAGCTCCATACGGGGCGATGAATGATGTCTTTATCTGATCAGCCGGATTCAACCGTATCTGGTGGTAGCCGGAGTACGTATCCAGAAATGATAACAGCTCATAGCCGGCCATAGAGTCGATCACTTGATCTATCCTTGGCAGGGCGAATGGATCCTTGGGGCACGCCTTGTTAAGGCTAGTGTAGTCAACATGCAAGCGCCAAGTTTTGTTCTTTTTGAGCACCAGCATTGGGTTTGCCAGCCATTCCGGGTGGAAAACCTCCATGATGAATCCGGCTGCGAGTAGCCGGGTGATTTCTTCACCAATGGTTCTTCTCTTCTCCTCAGCGAATCGGCGTAGTGATTGTTTAACCGGTTTTGCATCCAACCTGACATGTAAAGAGTGTTCGGCGAGCTCCCTTGGAACACCAGGCATGTCTTTGGGGGACCATGCAAAGATATCCTGATTCTCATGGAGGAAGTCGACAAGAATGCTTTCCTATTTGTTGTCAAGGCCGTCTCCGACCAGGACGAACTTGTTCAGATCAGCCTCAATGAGCAGGATCTTCTTGGTGCCCTTTGATGGCTTGAACTGCGCCTCTCCGGCTGGCTTTGGCTCACCAGCCAACGTGTCTGCCTACAAAGCCACCACGTTCTGCATGATGATGCATTTCTCTTCCGCAATGATCATGGCCTTAGCTCTCTTGGAGTCGCTAGTGGCACATTCCACCGACCGCCTGTAGTCGCCGGTGACGGTGATTATGCCCTTTGGTCTGGGGAGCTTCATCTTGAGGTACGCGTACTGTGGCACCGCCATGAACTTGGTGAGTGCTAGGCATCCTAGGATGGTGTGGTATGCGCTTCAGAGGTTGACCGCCTCGAACCATATGGGCTCGTGGAGGAAGTTAACCTCCATGCCAAAGATTGCGTTCAACTCCGCCTCGAACCAGAGGGACAGGGGGGGGGGGATTGCATTCACCTCCGCCTCACGACGCCACTTGCTATGCTTGGTTTCTGGCTCGATGATGAAGATGTGGTAGTTTCCCACTCGGTGAGGATAGTCTCCTCCGTCCTCATCCTAGCGGTTCTAGCGCTCGCGGTTGTCCTACTGGCCATCGGCTAGCGGAGGCAGGGGTCGCGGTGGTAGCCCACAAACCTCGGCCATATTCTTTGACCAGGAAAAATGGCGGGTTGTATGTGTAGCCGGCTTGTTGTCGCCACTATGGAACTTGCACATGCCATCAAGCATGGATTTGATGGTGTACTTGGGCCGAGGTGGCCGATCATCAGGCTTTTGCCTCCGGCTGCTGCCTGCAGTCGGGTCCTCTTGGATGGCTGCCACCTGCCAGGAACCATATTGGTTATTCGGCTGGTCATCCTTCCTATTGTCGTGGTGCTTGTCGTGCCGCCTAGAGTTGTGGTTGTTTCCTTCCGGCCGGCATCGATCCGTGGCGACCTCAACAATGATTTGCCCCTGGTCATCCAGCCGGGTGGATCTTTTCATTGTTGCGTCCATGGTGGCATACTTGTCCACGATCTCCATGGTCTGGGCCATGGTGGTGGGCTCCACCCGGCGGAGTTTATGCTTAAGCATGGTGCCTTCTATGCAGCCGTTGATGAAGAAGTCAACATCCTGGTGCTCGCGTACCCCCTCGCAGGAGTTGTGCATGCTTGTCCACCGGGTGATGTAGGAGCGGTCGGTCTCGTGTTTGCCCTGGACGCAAAGAGCGAGCTCACCGGGCGACCCGGGGGTTTGTTGGTGCCGGTGAAGTTGTGGATGAACGCCTGCTCGAAGTAAATTCAAGTGTTGACGCTGTTGTCGGGGAGACTGTTGAGCCATGTCCTGGACAAGTCGAGGAGCATGAGGGGGACGTAGCGCATGACTACACGGTGGTTGCCGTTTTTGCGATGCCCACCGCGATGGTGTAGTCCACCAGCCAATCCTTCGGCTTGACCATGCCATTGTACTTTGGCGTGTCCCTTGGGAGCAAAAATACCTTTGGAAATGGTTCATTTCGGATGCGCGGTCTGAAACATTTTGGGCCCGCCGGGCTTTCCTCCTCCAGCACTCGTGACTGCATCAAGAGGTCGATGCGCGCACGTGCATCATGCGTTTACGGCTCGGGTGGGCCAAGCCGTCCTGAAAGACGGGACTTGGGTGGCATGTTAGTTCTTCTGGCTTCATCATTTGGATCACGATTTCTGCAGGTGACAGCCATAGGTTCGCGCGGGTTTGGTCCACGACCGGCTGATCCGCCGCGTGGACAGTTGTTTTGCTTTGTCTCATTTGGGAAGGAGGCCTTCCTACCACCTGCAGCCGGATCCACCGCCCGACGAGGCTGCTGACTCTTGTTATTCCCTCCGACGGTTGCGCCTACCTCGGTCTGCTTCTTGTTGGCCGTAGCAATGAGGAGCTGGACGCGTGCCTGCTGGCGACGTAGCTCGACACCCTCCATGTGGCTAAGCTCAGCAGTGGCTGCTTCTGCGTCCCTCATGTTCTTGGCTGGAGTATTGTAAATTGGCTAAGCCACATGGACACGCGAATCAGCAATACGGTCTTGCTCCGAGCCCAGGTTACGGCCCTGAGACAGAGCCTGTCGATTGGAATCGGCTAAATGGGGTGAAGCCGTGTGCTGTGTTATACACGCGCATGGTCGCATCTAGGCGGCGCTAGCGGGCGGCGACCTTTCTAGCTTCCTCTAGGAGGTTCTAGCACGTGGCTTCCAGCGCAGCAGCTACTGCCACTGGGTCCACCTTGGGGGCGATGGGCATGCGGAGGTTCTGGATGGAGGCGACCAGCGGATATGGGTCTTCCTCACGCGGCACGACATCGTTGGCACCCGCGTCGCACTCCAGAGGCGGGCGGTGGCATTCGCCCGCACCGGCCATCATGACCTCGACGCTGCCGCTAGCGAGGCGTGAAGTAGACAAGCCAGGTGGTGCGACGAAGATGGTGACAACCTCGCGAGGGAAATCCTTGGCAATGGTGGCGATGTAGACGTGGTGCTCACCGAAGTGCATGACGGAGCCATCACTTGGGAAGGTTTCACCATTGAAGCAGGATGCGTTGTCGAGGAATAAATCGAAGGAGCCGAAGGTGAGGACGAGGCTAGAGGCGACTCGCTCACTAGCGACAAGCGTAAGTCCCGTGCAAAAATGATCCCACCCGAAGCGCTATTCCCCACGGTGGGTGCCAACTGTCGTGGTGTGGAACACAGCAGTGACATCGGGGATGTCATGAAAGGGACAATCAGGATGCTATCGGTGGCTACTCACAACGGGTTGGGCACAAATACTGCAAACACAATGTTATACCAAGTTTCGGAGCCCTCTGGTTGAGTTAAAACTCCTACTCCTTCATGGATCTACTATATGGGGAGCAAATACTCAATATAAGTGCTCCTTGAGCTGTTTCCCTAGCTGCTACGGAGAGCTAGAGGAAGATGAACTACTAAACTTGCGCAATCTAGAGAACTTGTAACTCGTAAAATTGTCTACCTAGAACACTAGCACTACCCCCCTTATATACTAGTTGGGAGAGGTAGGTTACAATGTGGGCTCTAGAGTTTACTAATTGGGCTTTGGGTTTACAAAGCGGGCTGGCTAGCCGGGCCCAATTGGTGGGCCAGGACCCGGTCAAGGCTTCAGTATAGTGGGGGACAGCGCTACCGTATCCTAGTGCTGTTACTTTGGGCGTCACCCGACGCATTACTCGTCAGACGGAGCTTTACTTATCATCCGGAGCTTTACTCGTCAGCTGGAGCTTTACTCGCCAGCCTCCAGCCTTGGCGCTTTGGTGCCCTCGTCTTGTAGCATTGGCACGGTGGTGCGCCAGCCTGTCCGGTCAGGGGTGTGCTTAGTAAGGAGCATCACCTCCCGTACCTTCGGCCAATGGATCCGAGGCGGCCGGGTAGAGGTGGCCACCCAGCTGGCTCCTCTAGTCACCCGGCTAGACGGGCCAACCGGGGGATCTTGAGGACAGACCGGCTGAAGCGGTCCACCCAGTTGTAGTTCTTTATCTCGCGGCCAACCGGACAAGTCTCCATGTAGCCGGCCAGTTGAGCCTGGCTTGGCCTACCGGGCGGTCATCCCGCCGACAACACCTCTCCCATACCATGCTATGTTATACCATGCAACCGTGCATCATTCCATCATGGCATACCTTGTTTGCTTCTTCCATATGATTTATATAAATGTGCAATGTATTTATTTTGGACCTTGTGTGTTTGGTTTTTATCCGGATAGACACCAAGCAAGGAGAATACTAGGAGCCTCAAGAGTATTAGTCAGATCCTTCTTATTCCACGACTGAACTGCTTGGCAAGCAATTCCCCATGCTTGCATACATATAGTACCTATGATTCTATCTTACTCTTGCATCATTGAGTCGCGGTTGCATTAAATTGAATCCCAAGTATTGCATAGCCTTTACTTTTAAACCCCACCAAAGCTTGTACCTCAATCCCATGAGCCATTACTGCAAGAGTTGTTTGAGCGATGCGAGTCATTTGAAGGTACCTAAACAACTTAATCTGAGTAGTAATGGGATAACTCATGAAAGAGGCACCGATGAGCATTATCTGCCATTTGGTTCTTTAAGCTCACTTGTGTCCTGTAGGACCCTGAGTACTTGATTCAGTTCCTTGACTATTCACACTATCCACATACGGGAGACTCTATGGATCCCCCTTCGCCTGAGCTTGATTCACACTTTATTTCTTGGGGCCACAACCTAGTTTGGGGATTTATTACTAACATATTCTTATGTCATGCTTTACTTATTTATTTACAATTGTGCATGGAGCGCCTATACTGTTTAGGAATGCAGAATGTTTACGTGGCATCGACAATCCAAGTCACACTTTCAGGTTCCCAGTCGTTTACAGCCTGTGTCACAAACCCTAGGTCCGTCTTGGAGCCAGCCAACTTTGTTACGGGTAGCTAATTGGGGTGCCCCCTGAAATAATTTATGAACCTTGTGAATGCATTATCGTGAGGCCTCGTTGCGTTTTATTTGGTTCTTCCCGAGGTTGATCGTGTGTGTGTTGCTATTTGTGCAACCCTGCAGGGTAAATCTTTCTGAAATCCGTGTCCACGGTTATGGACGACTTGGAGCAAAGTTTCTCGATCATAGACAAGCATAACAAAAGTACCGCCTTTAATTTGACTAATACATGACTAGTAAATAGTGCAACACTTATGGAATGGATAATAAAATTGCCAACAGATGGGATATTCTCATGCCTTCTAGTTAGTAAGAGAGAAGGAGGAGAGCGATGTTTATTTACGTTGCTGTATAACTGTTGTTCCTAATTAACGAGCATTCGTCCATCTCTAGTTGGGCAGATGTGTAGCGTGTCTCTATAGAACTTTGTACCTATTATATTTCACTCCAATTCCGTCACCCCAGGTTGTTCCCATTAGATGTATTAAGACTTGCTGAGTGCCCTAGGGTCTCACACGATAAATATTTGGCTCAGATGGATATTTTTACTGTCAGGAAGGCTATTGGGTTGAAGTGACCCATGATGGTGGCAACTACTATCTAGTGTAGAGATTCCGGGGATGGAGATTCGTGAGATCTGTTGCCAGGATGTGCTTATTTTTAGGGCATCTTATGCCAATTTGCTTCTTATCCGTACTCGGATCATGTTTTCCACTTCCGCTTGATACTCTGTCGCGTGATGTATGAGGATGTATCCTAAACTAGTATATCTATCTAGGATATTTGGATCTTACCATATGGCATTGAATATTTCTATTTCTATTGTTTTAGATGGTGTGGCTCTGATGTCTATTATATATCGCTGACATACATACTCATTTGTGTATGTTTTGATCGCTCTACCTGTCGAATATGCTGCTTGGTCTAGTCCCGATGTTCTAAAAAGTGGGTGGGATAGTTGGCCGGTAGCATGCCCTGCTCCACGAGGTGGGCCTACTGTGTGTGGCTGCACGGCCCCATGGTAGTACGTCTTGTCCACTTTTGGTTCATCCAGGCTTGAGCTTAGAGCGTAATGTCCGAGGTATTATAATTGGTATCAGAGCCATTCCGCCCTTCAGGGTCTCAACCAAGATTGTCATTGTCAGTCTAGAAAATATTTTGGTAGCTATGTGTACTAGGGAAAAACTAAACGTGAGAGTAGGACTGCTTCAATTTTTTTACCCACCCACCCACCCTTTTCTGCTAAGGAAGTGTAACGTTTGTCTATTCTCTTCTAAAAATTCAAACTAGGATTCACATGTTTGGGGTTTCCGTAGTACCATAGGATGCATTTGTAATTCTTTGTCTATATGTTGCATCCAACCTTGTTGTCGCAATTTGCCTTTGGTTATCAACTGTTGGTACATTCCATACCGATAGGATTTGTAAACCAACACGATCTATCTGACTATTTGTAAACCGACGCGATCTGTCTCACTCTTTGTTAACCGACGTGTTATAGTTAGGGGTGTTCGTTCTTTAGCTGTTAAACCTCTTTCAGTATTCGTAAGAAGGATAAGAGTTGGGTTGCACGTTTTTCCTATTCATGTGCGGAGTAATGCTCTGAGTGCGAGATGGAGTCATGACCATACCACTACTCTCATCATTCGCTCTTGTAAATTTAATCGGTGGAGCTGCTAATCTCTAACTGTTAAGTGGTTTTGTGCATCTAGTTGGTATTTTAATGCCGAAATTTGCAGAATTTTTTTCTTTGGTAGATTTTTGTTCCACACTACCTCTCAGTCTTTTGCGATATGCTAACTATCTTCTAGGTGATATGAACTTTGCTTGATATTTTAATATCATCTTAGTAAATTATATCCTTCAATCTTGGTTAATTATGTTTTAGTGCTATTTTGGATTATTGATAATTCTCCATTATGGTACTAACACAAGTTGTTCCATCAACAACATGATGGCCCCTCCATGCCACCCTCTTGGAGAATAAGAGGTTCTGGGTTTGCCAGAACTTGGTGCTGCACTTCTGATGTTGGGGATATACTTTCCGGATATCCTCACTGTGCCTCACTGACTAGAGTGTCCCACTTCCGGTTAGAGCTTTGCTTCACGGGCAGCCCAGTCAGAGAGAAGAGACAGAGTATAGTCCAACTACGGGAAGGCCTAGAAGACTTACCGACATAGGCCTGTAGTGTTACTTGTAGTTCAAGATGTACTCTATAACCGACTCTTAGTCGTAGCCGGATAGGTCTCTCCTGTAATCCCTAGGCCGGATATCTATATAAGTCGTCCTAGGGACCAGCCTTTAGGGCACTCCACAATAGTGTACAATCTCAACCCGCACAGGCGAAACCCTTGTAACCATATCCAACTCTGCCGTATTACTGGATTACTAGCAGGAGTAGGATCCATCCAAAGCCGGCGGATTCAAACCTGGGTCAACTTGTGTGCTCACCATCCCAGAACACCATACATATCACACCCCTCTCTTCCGCACGCCTCGAGTAACCCCTCATGGCGTACTTCTCATCAATCCAACGACAGTTGGCACCCACCGTGAGGCAAGTAAGCTTCGGATCTGTGTTCCGAGCTGAATCTGCAAGAACTAGAATCGACGAGACAATCTCCGTCGGTCGCGTCCTCTACACCAGCGGTGTCCCTCTCATCATTCTCGACGAGACCAAGATTCCGTCTAGGGAGGCCGTGTCTGCCTACACCATCATGTCTTTGGGTGAGATCGATGTTTACATCGGTTTCATTGAACCTGCCTCACCCACCCCAGTGGTGATGATAGAGGCATAAGAAGCTTCTAGGTCCACTTTGTCCGTGGAGGCGGTAGAGTTCTAGATCCCAAAAAACCCTAAACCCACCCAGCCCGCACCTATCGCGGAGATAGTGGAGAAAGCTGAGCCTAAAGAAGATCTTACTGTGAACGTCGAATATGGAGTGGATCTCCCTAGGAAGGCCGAATACCAGATCGATCTTCCCAACAAGGTCGAAATCCAGGAGGAGCAAGACAACAACTCTAGTTCCGGCTCTGCCAATGCTAGAACACATCAACGTTTCCTGAGGCATACGTTGAGGTGTATGATGCTGCATGACGCCAGCGTGGATGAAATTCTAGATACCATCAGACGTTTCGAGGAAGCCCACGAAGAAAGCCGCAACTACCTCAGGATGCATGCATCGCACTTTTGCGGATATGTTGGATCCAGATCCGGCTCTGCCGATGCTGGATACAATGAAGAGTCAGTGCTGGAGGTGATCAGAACAAACACTGACTTACCGGCATCCTCAGTTGATTCGATGATGTCGGCAGATTTCTGAAAGTTCTCCGTGGAATATGAAGAGGAGTACAACTCCAAAGCTACAGAAGAAGGAGAAGCCATGGATGAAGGATCCGGAGAAAACTCTGCCAAAGCGTAGGATGATATGGATCTCGGAGTTAATCCCCACGTCCAGATGTACGAAAGTACTAATCAGAGCTTGACTCTAGGAAACGAACCCAAAGACGTCTTTGCCACCGATGCTGCCAAGAAGGCAAGGAAGAAGAACAAGAAGAAGACTCCGGCAAAAGACCCTTCGGCTGAGGAAGTAGTTGCCGAAGAATATGAAGAAGACTCAGATTGAGCCCTAATCCCAGACGAGCCAAAAGAAAACTCCGGTAGATGGACACATGGTTACCCACGGTGCCCGTAAACTCATCGGAGATGCATTAACTACGCCAATCCCTACTGATGCAGAGTTTACACCTACAAAATTGGAAGATAGGGCCCAAGCCCTAGAAGCGCGTCGTCAAGTACTCCTAGATGAGGATAACAACCTCATGGAAGAGAAGAAGCGCATTGCATCTGCGGGGCAGTTCAACTCCCTACAGCATTAGAAGACCCGGAATGGCCCCCTACGGGCTACAAAAAATCCAAAAGTCCACAAGACACTCTTTGAGGGAGTTGACGCCGTCAAAGGAGAACCTTGGCTCGATAGCAAAGGAAATCTGGTGTATGGGACACTAGTGGAAAACACTGCTGCAGCTTGAGACATCCTGGGAAACAATCCAAACCCAGATCAAGTTCGGTTGGGCGTAAAGCTACTTACCAAGGGTCTAGAGAAACAAAAGGATGCGAAATATGGGAGCGGAAAACTGGTCTCTAAATCCAACCAATGTCACACGAATCCGTCTTGGAATGACATTAGGCCCTGATGGGACCCAGAACAACATCACCGTCCCGACCATCGGGAAGACAACTACTCAAGAACCGGATCTTCAGGGCAACGGCATAGACTCGCACGTGACTGGAGCAATGTCACCCCAGCCGCAGAGCGAGATGCAGTTGCTGCACTAGTTCCGAGGCAGCCTCCCTGGCAGCAGTCGAATAATCACAGGGAAGATGAAGAAGAGCGACATCGAGAGGTGGACCGATAAAGGATGCCACCTCCTAGACATGCAAGCCGTCTGGCTGAACCTCATCACAACGAGAGAAATGATGGACGAAGAAACGACGGACACCATGCTGAGTCAAGCTGGCAGGGGGCTCGTGTAATCAAGACCCGAAACCGGAATAATGACGCTCCAGGTGGAGGCCGGCACTCAGCCGGAATCAATCCACCTACACCACCCTCTCCAGCAAGCATCCATCATACCGGCTCTCGAGGAGGCCAAGGAGGGCGTCGTGGAAGAGGAGGTGGTGGGAGAAGTAGAAGTCTAGCTCCAGGGCACTGTAGCCACGGTGAACAACCAAGACGACGCTCTCTGTCACCAAGTGACGCGAGGTACCGGATCAACTCTAACATAGAGGCACGGCGCTATGAGTCCGACAGTATTTATGTAGGTTTGGAATGCTTCGGACCATGAATTCAACAAACAAACTTCCCGGAAGGATTTTCTCTCTCAAGACACATCCAACCATACAACGGTGTGGACCAGCCAGATACTTGGCTTCAGGATTTTTTCTAGGCTTGCTGCATCACCAAAGGTGGAAATAGCTTGGTCGCGACCCGGTATCTCCCGCTTATGCTGAGGAAGACGACACGATCCTGGCTCAATGAACTTCCGGAAAACACCGTCCGCAACTGGTATGACATGCAAAGTGCGTTCTTTCAGAATTTCGAAGGCACATATCGGAGGCCATGTACGGTAGGAGACCTACAGCGTTGCACCCAAAAAGCTGGAGAAACTTGCTGATATTATCTCAGACGATGGATTGACACCAAGAACTCCTGTGAGGGAGTAAATGATCAAACTGCGATTGATGATTTCATTGCAGGACTCCCAATTGGCTTACTACGTCACCGTTTGAAGTGTGACAAGGTCAACGATCTGGGAGAGATGATGGAGGCGGCAAGCAAATATGCAGATGCCGACAATGATGCAGAAGTACTACTGAACGTCCTGACTGTACCATAGTTGGCAAAACCGCCGAAGCAACAAACTCAAAAGCGCAAGAACAGCTCGGAAGAAAAACCCAACACGGAAACGACGGTTGTCAACGCCACTTTCGGGTCTAGAGGACAAGGAGGGCACAGAGGCGGTCGCAAACGTGGTCATTGGACATCTAGATTCCAAGGTAGAGGAGACCAGCAACCTAGCAAAACCTACTCTTGGGCCGACATTGCCAACAATTCATGTGTGCATCACTTAGATGCCAATGGGGGCTCGTCCCACACAAATGTCGAGTGTCGTATCAATGATGACATCAAAAAAGACGAATCCGCTTGTTACAGGGCCAAGCAAAGAAAGGGAAAGAAAAATACTGAAAAAGAAAAAGAGACCAAGGAAGATTCCGACATGGAGGAAGCAAAGCCTTCAAATCCCAAGTCGTATGGAAAGAAGAATTTCCCAACGAAGAAAGACACTTATTTCACTTTACTTAGGTCTCAACCAGCTAAGGTCAAGAAGGCAATTTTGCATGAGCTCAACGCATCTGTTCTGGCTGTCCCTCAATTCTTGGACTGGTCAAAAGTGATAATCACCTTTTACTGCGCTGATCATCCGCCTAAGTTGCACAGGCGAGGAAATTACGCTTTAGTCATCAATCCTCATGGACGGCGGCAACAGCATCAACATCCTCTACGTCGAAATTTTACGTCGGATGAGGATCTCAGAAACTCAGCTGAATCACAGCTCTGTGATCTTTCACAGAGTTGTGCCAAGAAGACAAGCAAATTCCCTAGGAGAGAGCACTTTGGATGTTATTTTTGGAACTCCAAAGAAATACTAGATGGAAGCACCTTCCTTCGAAGTGGTCCCGTTCAAGAGCGCATATCATGCTATCTTCGGACGGTCGGCTTACTGGGCTTTTATGGCTCCTCCATGTTACATTTATAACATGATGAAAATTCCAGGTCCCAAGGGAGTGATCACCATCAGGGGAGACCTGAAAAAGCACAAGAGTGCAAGGATGGAAATGTCGCCTTTGTTGAAGCCGTACTTCACGCCCAGGAGTACCAGGAGATCAAGAGATCCATCAACCCGTCAGAGATGCCCGCGACAAAGAACGAGGTTACAAAGCCGACTCCGGAGTTCAGCCATCAGAAGAGATGAAGAAGCCGTTGTTGAAGGATGATGACCCCTCCAAGGTGACTCAGATAGGTATAGGTTTAGATAGTGCATAGGAAAGCGTGTTCATTAAGTTCCTCCAAGCCAATCAAGATATCCTTGCATGGCAGCCATCTGACATGACTGGAGTACCTATAGAACTTGCTGAGCACTCTCTAAATGTACACCCAAATGCTAAACACGTCAAACAGTCCTTACGATGTTTCGGCGATGAAACACGAAAAACAATAGCTAAGGAACTAGCTTGGCTTGAGTTAGCCGGAGATTCATAGAAGAGGTCATCCACACCGAGTGGTCGGCCAATCGTGTAATGGTCCCTAAAAAGGACACCGCTGAATTAAGGATGTGTGTTGATTATACCGCCTTGAACAAGGCTTGTCCCAAAGATCCGTTTGCTCTGCCTATAATTGATCAAGTTATCGACTCTACGGCAGGCTCGGAACTCCTATGTTTGCTCGACGCATATTCCGGTTATTACAGAATCCGGATGAAGGAATCAGACAAAATCAAAACTTCATTCATAACCCCTTTTGGAACCTTTTTCTTTGTTACGATGCCCTTTGGGCTCGAAAATGCAGGAGCTACATACCAGCGCACTATGCAGCGTTGCCTCCACGGTCAAAATGGACGCAATGTACATGCATATGTGGATGACATAGAGGTGATGTCCAAAAAGAAGGAAACCTTAATTTCCGACTTGGATCAAACGTTTGCCAATCTATGCAAATATAAAATAATGCTTAATTCGAAGAAGTGTTTCCTTGGAATACCAGCCGAAAACTTCTTAGGTTTCATCGTGTCTCAAAGAGGCAAAGAGGTGAACCAAGACAAAATTAAGGCTATACTCAATATTTCCAGACCGACTCACCTGAAGGACGTTCAAAGACTAACTGGTTACATTGCTGTAGTCAATCGGTTTGTCAGCCGGCTCGGTCGAAGAGTCGCACCACTCTACAAGCTCCTGAAAAAGACCAAAAAATTCATTTGGACTGATGAAGCTGAGGCTGCACTACAAGACCTGAAAGCAGTACTCTTGTCTGCTCCTATCCTTGCAGCACTGGAACTTCGCGAACCGATGTTGCTTTATCTGGCTGCGATAAACAGAGTTGTTAGCGTCGTTATGATGGTGGAAAGACTAGAGGAAAAAAAGGAACACCTGGTGCCGCGTCTGACTTACTACCTCACTGAAGTCTTAACTGAATCAAAGTAGTGGTATCCGCATTATCAAAAGTTGGCTTATGGTGTGTTCTTCACATCTAGGAAGCTACAACATTACTTTCAGGAGAATCAAATTATTGTGGTGAGCACAGCTCCCATGAGAGACATATTAACAAAAGCGACGCCACAAGACGTGTCGCAAAATAGGGAATAGAGCTTTCAGCTTTCGACACCAATTAAATCCCAAATTCTTGCTGACTTTGTCACTGATTGGACAGAGAGAACGAAAAATATGACCCTCCTAGAGTCGGAATACTGGACCTTGCATTTTGACGGGTCTAAAGCGCTTAGGTGCTCGGGGGCTGGCGTGGTGCTCAAATCACCCCAAGGAGATAAGATTTTCTATGTGTTGCAGATCCACTTCACAACAACAAATAACATTGCCGAGTATGAAGCATTGCTGCATGGAATCCGGATTGCTAAAGATATCGGCATCTGATGACTTAGGTGTTATGGATATTCAGATCTTGTTGCTCAACAAGTGTCAGATCACTATAATGCAAATAAACACATGGCAGCATATAGGGTTGTCATGGATGAACTATCTAAATCGTTCTAAGGGTTTGAGGTTCAACACATCCCTCGAACATAAAATGAGGAAGAAGATGCGTTATCTTGAATATCCGATGGAGCTTTTTTAGAAGAAGGTCTCGGATGGAGCTTTTTTAGAGCACCTCAAAGTTCCCTCTATTACAGGAGTTGATGAGGAATATCCGACCAAATCCGTCTCACCTTTAGGAGCAGTTCTGGCTGTGATTCCTAGATGGACCAAACCCTACCTGGATTTCCTGGTAGATAAAAAATTACCCGAAGACGAGGTTCTAAGCTGGCAGATCGTCTGACAAGCAAAAACCTATACAATAATAAATGGTGACCTCTATAAGCGGAGTGTATCTAGGGTTTTTTAGTGCTGCATATCTCTAGAAGAAGGAGTGGAAATCTTAAGGGAGATCCACGAAGGAGAATGCGGCCATCATGCTGCAGCCAAATCTTTAGTGGCAAAAGCTTACAAACACTGATTTTTCTAGCTTACAACTAAGGCAGATGCCGAACGACTAGTCAAAACGTGCAAAGGCTGCCAAAAGTACGCCAAACAAGCTCATGTACCGGCTGATCAGCTGCGAACAATTCTGATAACATGGCCTCTTCACGGTCTGGGGGCTTGACATGGTAGGACAGTTTAGACGGGCTCCAAGTGGATTGAGGCTGAACCCGCCACAAGTTGTGCTGGAGCAACAACCAAAAGATTTGTCGAGGATGTTATAATCCAATACGATTGTCCGCATAGTATTATCACGGACAACAGGAGCAATTTTTCTATGGGAGAACTTGCCGAATTCCGTGACGATCAAAAAATCCGGCTTGACATTGCGTCAATCACGCATCCACAAGCTCACGAACAAGTCGAAAGAGCAAATGTTTTAATCCTTCAAGGCTTCAAACCAAGACTCGAAGCACCACTTCGTCATGCTACGGGAGCTTGGGCAGACGAGTTTCCCTCTATAATATGGAGCTTAAGAACAACTTTGAATAGGTCAACCAGATACACACCTTTCTTCTTGGTCTATGGCGCAAACGCAGTTCTTCCTAGCGATTTAACTCATACTTCTCCCCGAGTTGCTGCGTATATCGAAGAGAATGCTGAAATTTCTTGACAAGATGATCTCGATTTAATTGAAGAAGTTTGCGTTGTTGCTGAGCAGAGATCAACAGCCTATCAGTAGAAGTTATGCAAGTATCATAGCCAGAGAGTCAGAAATCGGTCTCTCAATAAGGGCAATTTGGTTCTCCGGCTTGTGCAGAAAAGAAAGCACAAACTTTCCCTAGTATGGGAAGGGACATTCTTAGTTAGCCGAGTATTGCACAATGGTTCTAGCTATCAATCTAATATGCGGCCAGTCAAAGAAAGACCTACTACTAAGAAGAGAAAGAGAGCTAGAGGCAGTACAGACCGGGAAGAATTATGGAGACCGTTGAATATTTCTTAGCTACGTCCCTTTTATTCTTAAAATTTCTTTATTTGTAATCATATATGTGTACATGTTCATTGAGAAATAAAGTGTTGGTTGCCTCAATACTTTCTGAGAAGTTTTATATTACCATCTTATTTCTGAATGATCATGTCACAATTGAAAATCCCAGAATACTTGAAAGTACTTTATGCTCATGTTTGTTCTGGTTAGATTTCCGATTCTAAAAATGCTGCCTTCGGGTATAAATTTGAAATTTTCTACTTTATTCTTTTGTTCTTTATCTGATTGCCAGATGTGGGTATTTTCCGAGTAGTGAATTGTTGGTACTGGAAACCGACTTTTTTTCCGAGTTTAAACTAGTTTAGCAATTGAGCTCTGTTGCTCGGCAAAGTTTCCGTGTTGAAGGTTTCCCTGCTCACAAAAGGGACGAGGCAGAAATCTAGAAAAAGAGATAAGCATAGACAAAACAAAAGTTCTAAAAGGAAGTAAAATGCATCAATTCTTATAAACCTTAGCACTAGCAAAAATATTACAATCCGATTATTTCAGAATAACACATTGTTTTTTGGGTACTCTATGATGCAGGAGAAGAGGTAGGAGCTACCGGCGAGCTGGAGACATCGCCTTCACCTCGATACCTTTCCGACACAGGCAAATCGGATTCTGTTTGCTCGTCGTCAAAAACCTCAGCTGTTTCTTCAGGAGGCGGGGGAGGCTTTTCCACGTGAGTGAAGAATGGAGTGTCATAGCTAGTGAGATCAGATATGTGGCATCCATAGACGGCGCATGAGTCCATGATGGCCTTGATGTTATGCTCCTTGCCATCTTGATCCACAGTTGAATAACCTCTGGTTACTTGCCAGATCTCCATGCTTCCATTGTTAGGGCATTCTGTGCTGAAGTTCGCAAATAGCACATGTTCTAGTCCTGGATGAGCTAGGGCATCTCTTTTGCCTTATCTCGCACTTCAAAGGCGGAATTTTTTTTCATATCGGAAATCTTTAAGGCTTCGCCAATATCCTCCATTGACTGGCAGAAACCGTGAAGCAGATCTCCGACTTCATTAAGTCGGATGGTGCGAGACTCGGAAGAAGAAGAATCCAGCAAATTCAGAGGACCTGCGTATATAAAGCAAATGTTTGAATATATATCCTAACTCCTAGAGTCGGAAGATTTAAAAGTCAGAGACAGGAAAGTTACAGAAGATAACATCATCAACTTTGGTCTTCTCCGCCCTAAGGCTCTAGAGTTCAGCCCGGAGTGCTTGGGTGATGTCCTTCACACTCTCTAGCTCGTTTGAGAGATCCTAGATTTTCTCATCCTGGATAGCAATTTTGTGATCACATGCTTTGGTGGCAATGTTGGAAGATTCAAGAATGCTGTTAATACTGCGCTCATGATCTACCTTAAGCTTTTCCATCTCTCGCCTTAAATCGGTGTTCTCCACCTCTAGGGTTTTGAGATTCGCTGCATCTTCAATCAATTTACATGATTGCTTGATCAGTTCTGTAAGCAAAAGAAAACAGTTGAATAAGAATTCGAGTATGAAATAAAGCAAAAAGAGCAAGGAAAAGGACTGAAATGATTACCTTCAGCCTCGTCCTTGGAAATCTTCAATTGAGCATTTTCAAGACGGAGATATCTCATCTCTCTCCGCTTATTGGAAATATTCTTTAATAATTCTTGGTTATAAGCATTAACTTTCTGTAAGTCAGAATAATACCCAGAGTCAGAAGTCTACTAAAGACTCGGGCTAATATTTTAACTAAGATAAATATTAGCACGAGCCTTGGGGGCTACACTAGTTCGTTCTTTTGCAACCTATGAAAGCATAAATTTGGATTTTCTATCCAACTTCATGCTTGGGGGCTAGAGGATATGACATGAAATAAAGTAAATGAGAAAGTCAAATTCCGACTTACATATTGTTCATGAGTAAGCTTGCTAAGACTCATGTTCACCTCAGAAGTAACCTTCTCGGCGAGAGTCAGCAGGACCACTAGTGGCGGCGGAGCCATGCCAGCCTTCATCTTTTCGTCGCGAAGACGAACTTTGTCAAGAAGCTTGGATAATTTGACGTCCTCGGCTTCTTGCACCTCTTCCTCGACAGTGTTGTTCTGGCTCTCCAAGCATTGCTGAGCCAGCTTCTGGATCTCTTCTGCAGTCTTTCGAGTAATGCCAAGTTTGGTAATCCCTGGATTACTGAGAAGGTTGTCTGTGAAAACTTGTGCCGAGGGATCATTACCCTTCGAGGGTTCACCCTTATCAATTGCCGAGTCACCAATGGTGACTTCGGTCTATGAACCAAGATTCACTGACTTAGGATGCTGAGCTGGATCTTCTGCAGCATGAGGAGATGAGGTAACCTCCGGTGCTGTAGAAGGTTTCGGGGTAGGAGTCGGAGGTGGAGCAGCGCGCAGGCGAAGTCAAATTTAACTTTGACTATCGCATAGGCTTTGCCGCGAATCCCTTCCCCTTGCCCTTGGTGAGCTATTTAGCTCTAAAGAAGTGACAGTGCAAGATCATTACGATTCAGAAAGAATAAGAGATAAAATACGAAGACCTTGTGAGGAAAGTTACCTCTTCACAATGGGTACTTCCTTTGTGCCGATAGAGACAGTCAAAACATTACGCTTTTGGGTAAGTGCCTCCAGTAGTGGTACAAGTTCTCCATCCTCCTGAGAGATCTTAGGAGGATATCCCTGAAGAGGAGAAAGCTCCAACTTGGGGAGGTTAGTAAGATGAAAGAAGAATTACCTCAGTATTGCGAAAAGATATAACAAAGTATGAATGAGCACATATTTGAGTAACTACTGGAAAACTTACTGGTGTCACAGGATCGTCAGCCATATGCATATCCAAGGAAAGATTCAAAATCTTCCTCTCGATTCGCTCTTTGGTCAACCATTTGATCTGGGACTCATAGTCCTTGTCCGTATAAGATCTGGAGCAGATCTGGAGAGAGTCTGTCTTGCTCTTGGTCACTGTGTGCATGAGCCGGTCACCATGGCATTGGAGAGGCTAGATCCGGCATGCCAACCAACAATGGATCAAGTTGGATCCTTTTAGACCCTTGTGCCTCATCAAATATTCGATACGCCTCTTGGCAAGAAGCAGATCGTTAGTGAGAGCCGGAGATTCTGCGTCCCAAGACTCTTGGGGCGTGGCGGTGTCATCGACAAAAACCGGCAAAGCAGTTGCTTTGCCGGGAGCCAGTCTGTCCTTATGATAAAAGAACGTGGATGGCCATTTCTTCACAGACACGCTAGCTTTAGTACTAGGATAAACTCGTTCTCTCCTAACAGAAAAGCTAATAGTTCAGGTAATGTAGGGATTACCGGAAGTGATGGAATTTCTCCGAGTACCAAAATAGTACCGGAATAGAACAAGGATCGGTTTAATTCCAAGATACCCCTCACACAAAGAGGTGTAAGCACTCATTTCTAAAATTTATTTTGGGGGGAGATTGTGGATTTGCACTCCATAGTGATCTATGACCTCGGTAAAGAAATATGAGGGAGGAAAGCTCAAACCTTTGTCGAGGTGGGTGCTGAAGTGCACTCGCTCGTCGGTGTCAGGGGTGGGGATGGTTTGACCAAAACTGCTCCGCTAGTCGCCGACGCGGACGAGGCCTTCCTTATCGATGACGCGAAGTGTGTCGTCGTCAAGGACACAGGGGATCCAGACCCCGCAGAACATCTCCTCCGCCGCAGGGGCCGTCGCCGCTGTCGCCGTTGTGCTGGAGGATGAAGCTTCAGCCATTTTTGTGAGCGGTGGTGACATAGGATGGGCGGTGCTATCTGTTTGGGGGGAGGCAGAAGAGCTTTGCGCAGAGGTGTCGATAGGAAGGAGAAGGCAATGGTGTTGGTAAGGAAGAAAGAGGAAATCTTGACCCCTTATATCCCTCACCTGCGCTAAGATTCGTGCAAGATGAACAGTAACCATTCCATGCGTCGTGGAAGGAGCTGGGTAACCTCCTCGCGAGGATTATAATGCCTCGATCTCCACGCATGCATTAAAACAACGTCTCGGTTCCGCGAAAGGCGGACCCACCAACAGTCATGCTGACAGGAATGTCTGTCAGTGACGTGACTTGACGTTGACTGATGTCAGGATACGTCAGAAACCAAGTTCCGGCTTAGTTTGAATTTCAAGATGGAAACCCGAATAATGTACTCATAGGTCCGGCTTATTTTTATGACCCGGATCCCATCCATTCTTTTGAAGTTTCAGGAACCCTTCAAGATTCTACAATCTGAAGATGGATCAAGCTAGACGATGATGAAATCCAACTTTGGATCTTGGAGGCTTCCGGGGGCTACTGTTGGGGATATACTTTCCGGGTATCCTCACTGTGCCTCAATGACTAGGGTGGCCCACTTTGGGTTAGAGATTTGCTTCACAGGTGGCCCAGTCAGGGAGAAAAGACGGAGTCCAGTCCGGCTACGAGAAGGCCTAGAAGACTTACCGACATACGCATGTAGTGTTACTTGTAGTTCAAGATGTACTATGTAACCCACTCTTAGTCGTAGCCGGATAGGTATCTCCTGTAAACCCTAGGCTGGATATCTATATAAGCCGTCCTAGGGCACCCCACAATAGTCTACAATCTCAACTCGCACAGGCAAAGCCCTTGTAACCCATATCCGGCTCTACCGTATTACTAGATTACCAGCAGGAGTAGGATCTGTCTAAAGCCGGCGGATTCGAACCGGGGTAAACTTGTGTGCTCACCATCTCGGAACACCGTACGTCTCACACCCCCTCTTCCGCATGCCTCGAGGACCCCCTCATGGCGTACTTGTCATCAATCTGACGACATGTGAGTCTTGCAAATACACTGGGTACTATGCAGCAAAAACAGTAGAGGTTCTAGGAGAGTGTCCGGAGGAATGAGTTCACACCACCCCCTCCACCTCCCCAGCGTGGCAACATGAAATACTTCGTCAAGTTTGCCCCACGGCACTTTGAGGTGACTGCTGACTGATGTCTGCAATTGCACATATCGTTTGTAGCTAGTTTCGAAGTATAGATATCGATCCCATAGGGAGCCCAAAGGTAAGTGTTTATGATGAAGTCTCTGTCACACCCAAAATTGTCACCGGTCTTCGAGAGAATTGACTACAAGTGTAAAAATGAGAATGAGATTTGGATTAATGTGGATGTATTGAAATAAAACTAAAATGTAAACTTCATAAATAATAAGCATAAAAGTAAAGAACGATTCAGTTGTTTGTTGTTTTCTGCAGATGACAAAGAATTAGTGGGGAGATACAGTTCATGGTGATAGTGACTGTGCCAGATGGACGAGTGATAAATGTAACAAATGTAATCTTATAAATATATGTGTAGGCGAGCAACCCATAATTAGCCGAAACTCCTCTTGGTAGATTACATCCCAACTTCAATAATCCTACTAGTCTGTTACCAAAACCATGGTCAAACACTAGAAGATTAAGACCCTTCAAGTCGCTTAGCGATTAAGCTCCTTGGATTTGACTTGCAATAAGCACGGTGGTTCCTTGTTATCCTCGAGTCTACTAGTTTTCCATTGATATCCCCGTGTCACTCGGGGGTGGCTGGTCTGCTAGCGAACAAGATCCTATCCATGTAGAACAAAGTATCATGTTGTCTGGGCCCTTAATTAGACAACGGGCATTAGGCATCCCACAGATAGTCAAGCACACATAGTATAATAATGAAAATCAATCACAAACTAATGGAAAATATATGAAGGCACATCACATCTCACCAATCTCTTACATCTCCCACGCCCAAGGAAATACTCACACATGAGAGAAGAAAGCATCATCAGTATAATTAAATAAAGGGAGTTCTTCTTGATATTACCGTGGAGATCCACAGTAAGAATGGAAAAGTAATCCAACACAATTCAAGATGGGAAGAAACAATCTCAAACCTTAGTCTTACAAGGTGAAGATCTCTCTCTATCTCTCAAGTACAAGTAATGGCTATGGGGGTGTGTTGGCTAGGAGGTTGAAGATCGTGGAGCGAGATGAAGAACTTCTCCTCCTTCTTCTTCGGATCTCTTCTTTCTCCCTTCTAGATGGTGTGGCGTCTGTTGTGTTATGTTTTTGTCCCTCGTCCCTTCACGGAAGTTGTTCCTTTTAACAAGACAGAGGCGGTGGCAGCTATACGGCAGGAACTATACGGCCGGAAAAATATTCTTGCTGTATAGTTGCTCATTAATGCCTCTGTACGCTTCCCTCGATTTCTTCCAAAGAGAGACTTGCTTGTTTTCACCTGAATATTGTGTTTCTCTAGTTAATACCCCTATTGATGTTCAGAACCAAAAACACACATTAAAAACCAAGTTTTTTCGCTACCGAAGTATTAGCGTTACGTAAAGCTAGAAAATGATCAAATCCGGGAGAAAACCATCAATAAAAACCATAAAAAAGTGTCAAATCTCACAGCTATCAACTACTCCAAGCTTAGATGTTTCTCTCCCTCGAGTGACAAGGAAATAAAGAAGTATAGCAAAGATTAGAGAGTGAAAGAAAAGAACTTACAAGATTGGATTGGTGTCAAATTTTTTGCTTCACGATCCCTGCAATCTTAAACATGACCATACGATTATACACAAGATTGCACTGAGTCCACTTCCTAACCACGTATATCTTGCTCGCAAGTAAATCATATGCCTGAGCAAGTGTCAAAACTTTAGTTAGGAAAATGAGACGAATTCTTTTGTTTTTTTGAAATGGGCAAAAGATTTCCCTTTATATAGATACAGAAGGAGCAAACATAGGTGGCCTAGGCCAGAAGGTTAAAAAATTCCAGCCAAACATAGGGGGGAGAAGCCCTAGCTAGTGTTCTCCTGCAGTTGCTTGGCCCGAGCCAAAATCCAGTTCTTGCCCTCTTCCTTAATCTTGTTTATGGGTATGGATAGTGTTGCGAATTTGCTGCTGAAAACTCAAGCATTCCTCTCCTTCTAGATTTCCCAAGTGATAAGCGTGATTGCCGACTTCAGGCCCTGAGGGAAATCAGATGGTGCCTGAGTGGCAACAACCCAGTATTGGAGCACCATAGGGCAGTTAGCACCAATGCACTGGACTAGTGGCGAACATCCAAGCCAGGAGGCTGCTGCCCGCCAAATGCTTTTGGAGTAGTGGCACTCGAAAAGGATATGCCTCGCCGTCTCCGTGTGACAGGAGCAGAGTGGACAAGTTTGCTGGTGCGGCCATCCCCTTTTTGCCAGACGATTCGACATCCAGAGCCTATTTTGCACCGCCAGCCAAGAGAAAAAGCGACATTTGGGCGGCGCCCAAACCTTCCAGACAAGCTTGTCAAAAGAGCAAGGGATGGATTCCAAGAACTATGCTTTGTAGGCCAAGGCCGAAGTGTAGACTCCCGAGAGCGTCCAGATGATGGAGTCCTCAATGTCAGGCGTAAGCACAATGTCTTGTAGAAGACCCCAAAGAGTGATATACTGGGTAAGGTGCAGAGCGGTGAAATTTCGGACCGAAATATCCGCGATCCATTGGGAGTTATGCAAGGCCTCCTTTACTGGCCTTCTCTTCCGCTTATAGGCAACAAGGACCAAAGGTGCCACAATCTTGGGAGAAATACCATTCAGCCAAGAAGAGTTCCAAAAGGAAGCTTTCTTGCCATTTCCAAGGATCACTTTTGTTGTAGCATTGAACAATTTCGTGTCCTTATCATCCTTTGGTGTTTCCGTGCCAAGCCAGTGCTTTTCTGGCGACGTCCACTCCAGCCATAGCCATCGCAGCCTTAGGGCCCTAGCAAATTTTTCCAGATCCATAATACCAAGCCCTCCCAGATTCTTTGGACGACAGATCTTTGACCAACTTACTTTGCATTTGCCCCCAGAAATTGCCACTTTGCAAGCCTAGAGCATTCCCCTCCGAATATTGACCAGGGCCTTGATAGCAGTGAGGAGAAGTATCGGTAAGGCTGTGAGCACCAATTTAACCAGAGCAGCACATCCTGCCACATTTATAAATTTCACCTTCCATGGGTTGAGTCTAGAGATAGCCTTGTCAACATAGGGCTGAAGGTCGAGACGCCACAACCTCCCCAGAGAAAGCGGCAAGCCCAGATATTTGATTGGAAAAGAAGACATGGCCGCTGGGAAATCCTACAGAATGTGGCTGAGGTCTATTTCCTCGTAGCGAATAGGGACCACCGAGCTTTTATCCACATTAGTGACCAGACCAGTGAACTCTCCAAAGTTACGAGGTTCGAGATGTCCTGAGGCACAGGATCCAAAAAAATTACCGCGTCGTCTGCATACATGCGAGATTTTAGGAAATTCCCAGGAAGTTGGTGCAACAGGCTAGCCTCGGCGGCAAGCTCCAGAATCCTCTCCAATGGATCAATTTCTAGGTCAAATAAGAGTGGTGAGAGAGGGTCGCCCTATCTCAGACCATGCCCATGCAAAATGTCTCTTCCTTGGTGGCCATTGAGGAGAACTCTAGAAGTGGCAGTGGAGAAGATAAAGATAACCCAATGCCACCATCGCGGAGGGAAACCCTTGCGCCGCATGAGGTCGAGAATATAATCCCATCACACAGAATCAAATGCTTTAGCAATATCCAGCTTGACCAGCAGGGCCGGGGTGCGCTTCTTGTGTATGCCACGAGGAACGTTTCTGACATACATGAAATTGTCATGGATGCTTCTGGTTTTGATGAAGGCGCTCTGACTGCAGGAAATAATATCATTCATCTTTGGCCGCAGACAAATGGCCATTGCTTTGGCAATTATCTTCGGGACCATGTGAATTAGATTGATAGGTCTGAAGTCCGAGACGCATCCAGCTCCCTCTTTCTTTGGCAACAAAGCAATGTTGGCCGAGTTCACAATATGGAAGTTGCTGATTGACATCTTAGAAAAACCGTCAATGACATTCATGAGCTCAGCCTTCACTAAATCCCAAGAGGATCAGAAAAAAGCCCCGGTGAAACCGTCCGAGCCCGAGGCCTTGTCGGGGGGCCTGTCATTGATGGCCGAGCTAATCTCCTCCTCGGAGAAAGGAAGGCCCAAATCGTGCAAATCAACATTGACTGGGTCAATAGCCTCCCAGTTGAAGTCAGTAGAGCGCGGTGCCGGCTGCCCTAGAACAGAAAAGAAATCGTCATGGATGAGCTGATCTTTGTTGTTGTGTGAAGTGGCCCAACCGCCATCATGCCTCGGTCTTTGGATCATGTTCTTACGCCTTCTAGAGTTGACCTGGAGATGGAATTTTTTTGTATTTGTGTCCCCTTCATGAAGATAAGCAATTCGTGCGGGTTGCCGCTTGCGAGAGCGCTCGAGAACAACCAGACCCATAACCCGACGCTTCAGGGCTGCCCGCAGATTTTTCTCATCCGTAGAAAGGTTGCGTGAATCTTGGGCCACATCAGGTTGGAGAATAACATCAAGGGCCATCAGGAACTGCTACTTGTGATCAGAAAACAAGCCCTTGCTCCAAGCCCTGAACCGCTTAGCCGTGAACTTCATTTTATGGTTCAGCATGTGGACAGGCTGGGTATGGCGAGATTGCTCATTCCATGCTGATTGCACCGTCTCCAGGAAGCCAGGCATATTAGTCCAAAAATTCTCGAAGCAGAAAGTTGCAGGCTTACGAGGGCCCTGCTGATTTGAAAGCAGAAGCAGGCAGTGATCTGAAAGCGAAGATGACAGCGCTTGTAGAGTGTGGTGTTCGAAAGCCAGCTCCCAACTAGCAGTACAGAAAGCCCAGTCAAGCCTCTCCGGGGTTGGCACATCCCGCTCATTGCTCCAACTGAATTTCCTATTTTGGAGCTTGATTTCCCTCAGCTAGGAAGTGTTGAGGGCTTTCCTGAATTGCCTCATGAGCCATAAGTTGACATTCCCATTGTTTTTGTCCGCAGCTTGGAGGATTAGGTTGAAATCACCAATGATAAGCCATTTCAAGTCATCTGGGGAAAGCATCAATTATCTCATCAAGAAATGCCCTTTTTTCCGATTCAATGGTCGGCCCATAGCCAGTGGTGAGCTTGAAAGAAGACCCACACGCACGAAGAGTGACCTCTACAGACATTATGTGGGTGCCGATGTGAATGGCAAACATATCCACATGATTTTCATCCCAAAGCAGCAAAATTCCTCCAGGAGTGCCCGTGGTCGGGCGATGAGCAAAAGAGCGTAGCCAAAAACTACAGATATAACCCGCAACATGGTGGTCAATGAAATCCATCTTAGTTTCCTGAATACAGGCAATGTGGCAGGAAGTGTTGGCAATCATGGCATGCACAGTGTCCTTGCGAGCTTGATCGTTGAGCCCCTTACGTTCCAGCATAATAAGTCGAGGTTGAGGCTTAACATGACGATTGTGGGGGCACAAACTGGGCGAAGAATAAGTCTAGACGGCCGAAGTGTAGACCGTGGCATAATGAGAAATGCAGGGCATGGGAATAGCAGTGTCTTGAGTCACGAAAACCTCGGATCCCAGGATCAGGGTCACCGCCTGAAAATCTTTTGCCAAGATCTTTATAGAAGGAAAAGGCGACGTAGCTCTTTGATGAATATAAATCATAGTAAGTTGTGACTGAAGTAGAGGAGCTCGGGCGACGACAAAAAAGTAGGAAGAGGTCGGCAAACAGATGAATACAGCGACGAACCTGATGATGGAGTTGCTGGACGACAAGCCCGTCCAAAGGTAGCCACCTCAAGATGGACAAACAGTAACATCAAATGCAAAGAAAAATAACACAAAGGCGGAGGCTCAGCAACAGGCAGTAGTCACTAGATGAACACATTCAGCTCGGCCCCTCCTGGCCCAGCCAAAGCAATGAGAGCCTCATCTACAGTAGGGATGGATGGTAGGTTGAGGCGAAAGAGGGTAATCATGGCTTGGACAGCAGGTGGCATCATGGCGGTCTTGTATTTCTCAACGTACTCCTTGCGAGCAGCCTCTAGCAGCATGTCTTGGGCCTCCACTCCCATCTTCTTTGCAAGCACTAACATAGCCTTGTCAATCACCGGCATGACTTGTTTTGCAGCCAGCCTCGAGCTACGACGGTCCACCAATAGAGGTGATGTAGGGTCAGACCTTGGCGCAAGAGCAGGTACGCATGGGAGGGGAAGCAGTGGTGGCTCCGGGCAGCTGAAGAGGTGGTCAATGCCCCCAGAGCCACCACTGCTGTCAGCAACCGCAGGGCCCAGAAGATCTCCAATCGCCCGAGCCTCCATGCACACATCAGGCATAGGCTCAGACGCAACACCCCGACCCACATCCTCCGCGCCCATGCCAGTCAGTTTCTCAGCATCTCCATCCTCAGTGTTGAACCAGGCTTCGTCCCCCGTGGCGTCCTCCCAGTAGTCTGCACAGCACGGTCCATGTCTTGCACCACGGTTGCGGTGCGCGATTCCCCCGACGCCACCTCCTCAGCGCCCTAGGAATCGGTCGCGTAACCCTCAAACTGAGCCTACACCTTAGTCTGAAACTTGAAGGAGAAGGGTGCTGGGGAGGCCAGCCTGCTCAAACCAATGGAGAGCGTAGATGGAGCCGCATGGATGGACTACACACAGTCCCTGCAGGTGGTGCTGAAAGCCCGCGGGTCGCGTGTTGGAGTAGTTGGTGGAGTGATTCCCAAGATGGCTGGCAGCACTTCACGCATGGCTGCTGCGCCTTTGCAAAACAATTCCTACAGCTGCACCATGACCTCCATGTCCGAGAGCATCGGCTCAGGGGGAGGCGCGCCCAGGTGCTGCACCGTAGCGCAAACCAGGACCGAGGCCAGCTGCCGCGGGCAGAGGGTGTGGTTCCGGCCCCCATGCCTAGAGCCATGGCCGCGAGAGCAATGACGGGATCCACCCGCACGGTCATCACGCCAGCCATCCGCATGCGTGCGGCTGTGCATATTGGGCGCACGAGAAGCCAAATGGCTCGACCACCCACCTCCATGGCCATCATAGCGATCGTCTTCATCCTCATCATCGGAGCGGTTGCGACAGCTCCTCTCGCGGTTGTTACAGCGACGTCCACGCCGAGAATGGCTGCAGGAGCGATCTCCGCGGGATCGAGAGTGCGGACGTTGCTCCCCATGCCGCACCTCATGGCCGGCCCGCCGCAAGCCGCTAGCATGCGAGCCTCCCGCCTCATCTACATGCCCATGGCAGCGCTGGCCATGGCTGATATTTAGCAGAGGGATGGGCGCTGGCAAAACAGAGGATGAGCCCACAGGCATACCATCGATCGTGTCGAGCCTCCAAGGTGGCAGGGAGCGGGAGGAGGGGCGGAAGTCTGATATAGGAGCGCCGTCGTCAAGCACCGGTGCACCGGTGTAGTCCTCGATGTGGTCGAAATGGACAAGGACGAGAAAGGTGAACCCCCTCTTCCACTGATCTGGCAGGTCTTCAGAAACACTCACCAGCGAGGAGAGGCCACCCGAAGCTTTATTGGCAAAGGTGCACCACAGGACCTTGGGGACATGATGCGGGTTTGGAGTCCACGCCCACAGCCGGAAGGAGGAGGTGTCCTCCATGGTGGTGAACCCATCATCCAGGCACTGAATGGCGCACTTGTGGCCCAGGATATGGTCTACGATCTCCGGCCGCCAGGCGAACGGCGGCACGCTATCGAGATGGAGATGGACGCGGAAGTAGAGGTTGGCACCGTACGCGTGGGCGACCGCACGCCAAGGGCGGAAATGAACCTGGAGCCCATCTTGCTTGAAGGAGGCGCGATCAGTGCGCATCAGCTTATCGCAGATGTCGGTGGAGGAGAGCTTGACGAGGTATTCTTCTGGGTAGTGCTTGCTCACCACAATCTCAGATGACCGCAACCTGAACTTGTGCCTGAAAACGTCAAGCATGTTGAAGCGGTCTGTGCCGCTCGGTGGAGAGAGCACCCAGGCCACCAGAGCGGTGCGCACCCAGTCCAGCCGGGCGTGGTCGAGGTCGAAGGAGGTGCCGATGTAGCAGGTGCCCTCCTTAGGGTGGGAGTCCGGCGCAGCAAGGAAGGCCAAGGTTGAGCGGGCGTCACGCATCATGGGTGGTGAGGATGATGGCAAGGGAGGTGGCGCGGGGGACCCGAGCAGAGAGGGCAGGCCGGCGAGCGCAGGAGCCTGATCCGCAAAGGCTTCCAGTGGCGGTTGAAAGCGGCGCAGTCCCAGGCCCGATGCCCCCAGCGGCGGCAGGTCGCGCAGCGAACAGGGTCACTATAGAGGGAGACTTGGTGGTCGCTGGCCTGGCACCGGAAACAGGGCCCCGAGCGGGACGAGCGGGATAAGCGGCGCAAGGAACTGGAGGAAGAACTCGAAGAGGGGAGCCGATCATATGAAGGGGAGGGCCGGTGCCGGTGCAGTAAATGCCCATCCAAACGAGCCAAAGATAGGGCTGTGCGCTGCTTGCGACGCGACATCACGCGCATCCAGTCCCGAGCAGGCGCTGCACACATCGAGCCCCCTGTCGCCGGAGGTGATGGCCTAGGCGGAGATTGGACAGCCTCGACGCATAGACGCAGCCTAGGGGAGGATGGAGCGACTTGAATGTTGGGAGCGGGGAAGCAGAAGGAGACGCTCTTGCTTTTGCAAGGAGGTCAATCAACAGTAAATGCTGATGCCGAGCGGAGGAGGCCAGCCGGCGATCGCGGAATTGAAGGCGTCGAAACGGATGGGTCGACACGCAGATCTGCAATAACTCTAGGGCTGCGGTCCGAAGCGGAGGTGACCATCTCGAGCGAGCCAACGACCAGGCTGCGAAGATGCCCAAAGAAGGGGCAAGGCCGGCCAGCACCGGGGCGGCGGATCTAGGACGCGTGCCAAGGTCAACGCCCCCCTCTGCCCGACCGAATAAAGCTGGGATGAAGTTTGGGGGTAGGGAGGTAGTGGAGGGAGGTGGGCTGCGGGATGGATAGGAGGGCGGGGCAACCACCGGCAGGGAGGTGGCTGCAGTTTGCCAGCGTGCCGCCGCGGCAGGAGCGCAGGAAGCTAACGGTCACCTGCTCCATGGGGGAAGTATGAGACGAATTCTTTTGGTATCTCTCTTTGTTGAGAGATGAAAACTTTTTGCTCTTATTTCTTTAATCAATTAAGAGTTCTCAAGTTGGCACCGAAATTTTCAATTTAAGAACAACTCATCTATTCCCATGTCAAAATTTCAAGACTCTCAAAGCACCTTTTTCCTTCCTTTGCCATTCAAAAACTTCAGCTCTTTCATAGAGAAATCATGCCACTACTCTTAAGATGTTAATTGGGACTGTGTTATGCACTTATGACCATGCCAATGAATATGTTGAGCAATAATGGATCAGAGGAGTACTACAACTTCACTTGGAACGTGAAACCACGAGGAGACTAAAATTTTACCCGTCATAGCATTGCTGCTACATATGTTTACATAACTCAATAGCCAAAATCAATTGGTTTCCCAAATTTAGATCGTTCGTTGGCAAGCAGAATTAATAGTTCCCCATGGAGCATGACATTGTTGTAATTGCACGCATAAAGAAATATCTTATGGTAATTATTAGAAAAATATGTGGCATAATCTCTACTACTTCGAAGCATCCATTTTATCAAACAATTTCATTCAAGGATACTATCGAGTCTATCTATACTGAGCTCAAATGGGATGGAGTAGTTCTAAAATTAAATTCTTTGGGCTAAACATGGACTCAAGTCATCTTTTGGATGCTTTTTCTTTTTGTAAAAATCTAGGAAATATTTTAACCAAGTTCATTGCTTATTGTTTCAAAGCTAAAAAGGAGATACTAGCAAAGGAATAGAATTTATAGGATAACAGGCTAAGTGGGGAGTGAGTCTGGTGAAAGCTAGTAAATAATTGTAGGATCAATTTAAGGGTGCAGAAAAGATGATGAAAGGAATGTGATACCTCCTCTTTCTTGCTTCATTCTCATATTTAGTCGAACCCCCTATGTATTTCCATATTGCCAAGTCACCTGAAATTGAGCAATCTCCGAGAGAAACAAAGAAATGAACTTGCAATAAAAGTTACAACTAATTTTTATTTATTTTTTGTCTTAGGAATGAAAACTGAAAGTAAACGTGCAATTTTTAAGAAATAAAATAAATCAAAAGAAAAATAAAAAATATGAATGCGAGGTTTGAAGGTTTTCAAACCTCCCCAAGCTTAGGCTATTGCTAGACTCAGTTGTTGTCGTCATTTGGCCGCTGGTGCAGATACTGCTGGTAGTAGTTGGGGAAGTGGGTCATGAAGTGACTGAAGTTGTGAGTCAAGGCAGTCACATCTTCATTCACTCTGTGAAGAGTGTTGTCAATCTCCACAACGCGCTAGTTGAGCTGCAGGAATTCCTGATAGGGGACGTAGTTTTACCCTTGTTGTGGCTGGTTGGGCCATGGGTCCCAGGCTCCCCCTTGCTGCTACTGCTATCACTCCCAAGCAGGGTTGTGCCCCTGCTCGTCCTCATGCTCCTGCTCATCCTCATCCTGCTGCTCTCCTTCTTCATCGGGCTGAAGTTCGGCCATGATCTCCATCACTTGGTCCTTGGTGAGGATCCAAGTGTCCTTCTCCACAATCGAGAATGCTTGGGGATAGGACAACGGAACCTGCTCGTCTTTTGCAATATCAAGATAACTAAACTGATAGGCTCGGAGCCTCCGGTTAGCTTTATAAACACCAAGGAAGCCACAAGAAGTTAAATACTTGACGTCCATAAGCTTGGAACCGTCAACATGTTGCATAACAGGTAATGTAATATTTAATGCATGGGCAAGGTGGGTTACCAATCCACCAATGCGAATATCACCTTTAGTCTTGTTGCTTTGGTGGCAAAAGTGTTGGATGAGTAGAGCTGCAGGATTGGGGCTTTGTGGCGCAGTGGGAAAGAGAATCTTGGTGATCATTGCCTTGTCCGCATTGGCCATGGAACCGGTGTCACCTCTTCCCAATAGTGTGTTGGCGAGGAACAAGGCATAGTAGCGGATTGTTGGGTTCTGAATGGTGTACATCTTCTTCTGGTAGAATTTGGTGCCACCATTAACAGAAATTGCCTCCCAATTTTCTCCGCTTGTGACGCTATAGAGGTTAGTAATATTTGGCTCCCCGATGTGGGGGAAGCCGAAAGCATCGCAAAATTGTTCAAAAGTTATTTCATAGGGCTACCGGTTCATGGTGAAGCTTACCATGCACACATTACCTTTCTCCCTGTGATCGTCGTAGAAGGAGGCGAGGAACTCATGAGTAATATTGGTTTAGATGTCGTGGCTTGCGAAGCCAAGCACTATCGGCCCCACCTTGTTACACATGAGGTCGAAGTCCGTCTTCAACCTGCGGCGGTGAGAGAGCTGTGGTTGGCCCAACGTGTGGGCATGACCCTCCTTGATGAGACCATGGACAACTTGGGGTTGCGCTCGGCTCGGGACCCCGAGATCGACCCCTCACCATGTTGGCGCTTGCTCGTGCGAAAGATGTTAACGATTTTGTTCATCATGATGCACTGAAAAATTTCACCATAAAATATTAGGCATATATTTTCTACATGATATATGAATGATCCTACATGGAAAAATTCAATCTTATTGTTAGGAATCAATAGGAAAAACAAAATAAGCTTGAGTTCATCCACTAGATAAATGTGAGAGTTTCAACCATGGAAATCTGAAAATAAAGCATGGATAGGGAGAGAAACATATCGATATGTTGATTCCCCTACTCAAATGAATGAAATCCATGAAGAATCAAAAGTTCTAGGTGGGTTTTGAGAGGTTTGGAGATAGAATATTAGAGAAATAATGAGGAGGAAGAAGAGACCTAGCCACCCCGGTGTGATTTTGTGGTCGCACTGAACTATACGGCCAAAACTATACGGGCGGGATATGTTGTACCACCCGTATAGTTGTGGTGGCGCCGCCGACTGGGGTTTCTTTATGCAGAACACAGCTATACGGACACAACTATAAGGCTAGATCATAATGATCCCGCCGTATAGTTGGTCGTTAAACCGTCTGTACCTCGAGATAAAATTCTAAAACAGGCATCGATATCTATTCGACCGGAACTATACGGCCGGAATTTTTATTCCCGCCGTATAGTTGGTCGTTAAATAGTCAATACTTTTGAGAAGAAATAGCACGAAGGCATCGATATCTATATGACTGAATTTTTTATTCCTGCCATATAGTTGGTCGTTAAATTCTTTGTGTTTTTCAAGAAAATTTGTATATGGCATAGATATCTATATGACCGGAACTATACAGCCGAATTTTTTATTCCCACCATATAGTTGGTCGTTAAACCATTAGTAGTCATATAAAATTTTCTATTTCTTCGAGAATACCTTCTTATCTCAAAAGTTAGCAAAATACCTTATTTTTGACAGAAAATTAACAGTAGAAACTGTCGGCCAACATTAGCGTATGAAGAGCAGAATTTTAGTCTTCCTAGATAAAACTCAAACTTTTATTTTTATTCTTATTCTATACTCATTCAATCGATGTTTCTACTACTTTTTGACAGCTGCATCTTCACTGACACGCTTCCGCAAGAATTTCTGTGAAAAAGTGGTAGGAATGCGATGAACTTATTATGCTCTAGTTTATTTTATTAACGAGATGGGTTGACTCCCATTAAGAATTTTATGAAGGATGGTTGAGTAACTCAACTCCTTCTCTGTTCTCGAATTCTTACCTTGGGTTGCCCCTTATCAAAGGGACTTACCACATGAACTCGTTTTGCTAGTGGAATATATATTTCTCATACTTATAGCTTATTCGAAAAATACCGGATGATTTCAAAATCATAAACATTGAAGATTATTTTTCCTTCAGCACAGTCAACTGATGCTCCTGCAGTACTAAGGAAAGGCCTTCCAAGTATTATAGATAATTTTTCATCCGCTGGCATTTCAAAATAATAAAATCAGTGGTTATAACATGCTCATCTATTCTAAGTAGAACATCCTCAATCATACCAATGGGTTGTTTAGTGGACTTGTCAGCCATCTGTAAAGTGATAGTAGTAGGGAATACTCCCCTAATCCTAGCCTTTTATAGAGGGAGTATGGCATTACACTTAATCACACAAGGCATTGTGAATATTAGTCTTGCCTATTGAGCATGAAATAGTTTGTATTCCGGTATCTCCTGATTTAGACAATAGTTTCCCATTAGCAGGATAAGTAGTCACCATGGAACAGTTTCAGTTATTTCTTTCTTTCTACGAAGAATATCAAAGAGGAATTTAGAATAGGTAGGAACTTTAATTGCATCCGGGAACGGAATCTCTAGACGAAGGTCACCACGTGCTTTTGTAAAAGAATTATGGATTACTTAATCTGGTGCTTTCTATTTTCCTTCTGGAAAGGGAAGCTTTTTCTCACCTTTCTTATTCTTGTCTTCTACCTTTTGTAGGGGGTCAGACTCTTTTGTTGCTTTCTTTTGTTGTTGCTTATCGCTTTTCTTCTTTTCTACTACAACAACTTCATCTTCGTTGCTCACTTCTTTTTCTTCTCTTGGATCAACCGTCTCTGTATCAGAGTCATAACGGTTATCCTGTTCATCATCTTGGCCCTCCTTGGTTTGATATTGTGTTTCTTGAGCAGTTTCATTTTGGGGATCCACCAGTGTATCATCTTCTTGGCTTGCTTCGAGCAACACTTTTTCTTTTTGCTCTTTTTCAGCTTCATATTCTGGTGGTCCTAACGGTCCTGTAACAACTACACCTCTTCTTGTAACAACATTAGTATAAACATGAATATCTTTATCATTTCGAAGAAAAATTGATAACCACATGCTATTTGTTCACATTGAGTTTCAATCATGCTAAGATACTTGTGAAATATTTTTATATATTGGCCGATCTCTTCATAATTTTCCATGAGTTCAGCCAAAATCTTTTATGTTTTTGAAAGTGTTTATGTAGGTTATTATGAGATTTTGCTTCTCGATGTTTTCATTCTTGAAAAACTTTCCTAGTTTCATCTTCTTTAGTTAAAACTTGAAACAAATCAACTTTTTTTCCTTAACAAGTTCAGAAGGTATACCTTTTTCTTTCATTGTTTTGCATACTTCAGGCATAAGATCAGGAGTTATCCGAAGTATCCCCTTTTCTAGCTTAGTGCCAAAATCAGGATTATACAAAGAATCATTCTTAGCCCTAGTAGGCATCAATTCTAAACATTCCTTAATAGTTAAAGTGTTTATCGATCCTCCCGCTAAGAATTCAAGCAACTCTCTACATTGAGTATTAAGACCATGATAAAATAAATGGCAAATAGTTGATTCAGAATAGCTATGATTAGGAATACTATTGATCATTCCAAAGAATCTATCCCAGGCTTGTGGGTAGTTTTCTCCCATGTTCTAACTATTGCCTATACTCTTTCTTAGTTCAGTTACCTTTTTAAAAGGATTAAACCTGTTTATGAATTTGACAATGCAATTTTTCCAACATTTAATGTAATGGTGAGGGAGAGAATATAACCAGTCTAGAGCCTTACCTTTAATAGCCCAATGAAATAATTTTAGACGAGATAAATCCCTTGGAAAACCTTTTGGTCCAAGTGATGTTACCACATCATCGAACTCTCTAAGATGTCTTCCTGGGTCTTCATCTTCCCTTCCACTGAAAGCTTTTTCCTGCAAAATTTTAATAATTCCACCATCAAATCGATATTATCTAACTCTAGGGTTAGGGAATTCTATTGGTTCCTTAAGAAATTCAGAACTTGGAGCACCATATTCTCTGAGAGTTTTCTCAGGTTTCTTGGGAGTTGTCCTGTAAACAAACATGATCTCCATTATATCACTCAAGTTTTCAACTTCAACTTTATTCGATCTTAAAAGTTTTTCATTAATTTCCTCACGTCTCTGAGTAGGCACGCGATCAATATAATCTAGTAAATAGGTCCTACTAGAGCGTGTAGACCCTTTCCCCCTAGGGAGAACATTTTGTAGTAGCAAGACCTGAAATGTCAAGAGACAGACACTTAGCGCTTAGCTCCCCGGCAATGGAGCCAGAAAATAGCTTGATGTATGCAAGTGCACATATCATTTTTAGCTTGTTTTGAAGTATAGATATTGATCCAACAAGGAGCCCAAAGGTAAGTGTTTATGATGAAGTCTCTGTCAGACCCAAAGTTGTCACAGGTCTTCGAGTGAATTGACTTCAACTGTAAAAATGAGAATCAGATTTGGATTAAACTGGATGTATTTAAATAAAACTAAAATGTAAACTTCAAAAATAAAAAGCATAAAAGTAAAGAAGAATTTAGTTGTTTGTTGTTTTCTGCAGATGATGAAGAAGGCGCGGGGAGATACAGTTCATGGTGTTAGTGACTATGTCCGATGGACGAGTGATAAATGTAACAATTGTAATCTTATAAATATATGTGTAGGTGAGCAACCCATAATTAGCTAGAACTCCTCTTGGTAAATTTCATCCCATCTATAGTAATCCTACTAGTCTGTTACCAAAACCATGGTTAGACACTAGACGATTAATACCCTTTAGATCGCTTAGCGATTAAGCTCCTTGGATCGGACTAATGCAATAAGCACAGCGTTTCCTTGTTATCCTCGACTCTACTAGTTTCCGTTGATATCACTGTGTCACCCGGGGGTCGCCGGTCTGCTTGCGAACAAGATCCTATCCATGTAGAACAAACTATCATGTTGTCCAGGCCCTTAATTGGATAAATGGCATTAGGAATCCCACAGATAGACACGCACACGTAGTATAATAATTAAAATCAATCAAAAACTAATGGAAAATATATGAAGGCACATCACATCTCACCAATCCCTTACATCTCCCATGCCAAAGGAACTTACTCACACTTGAGAGAAGAAAGCATCATCAATATAATTAAATAGGGAGTTCTTCTTGATATTACCATGGAGATCCACAATAAGAATAGAAACGTAATCCAACACAACTCAATATGGGAAGAAACAATCTCAAACCCTAGTCTTGCAAGGTGAACTCTCTCTCAAGTACAAGTAATGGCTATGGGGGTGTGTTGGCTAGGAGGTCGAAGATCGTGGAGCGAGACGAAGAATGTCTCCTCCTTCTTCTCCAGATCTCTTCTTTCTCCCTTCTGGATGGTGTGGCGGCTGCTGTGTTAGGTTTTTGTCCCCCGTCCCCTCCCGGAAGTTATTCCTTTTGACAAGACAGAGGCGGTGGAAGCTATACGGCGGGAACTATACGACCGAAAAGTATTCCCGCCATATAGTTGCTCGTTAAAGCCTCTATACGCTTCCCTCGATTTCTTCCAAAGAGAGACTTGCTTGTTTTCGCCTGAATATTGTGTTTCTCTAGTTAAAACCCCCTGTTGGCATTCAAAACCTGAAACACACATTAAAAACCAAGTTTTCTTTGCTACCAAAGTATTAGCATTAGGTAAAGCTAGAAAACGATCAAATCCGGGATAAAACCGTCAATAAAAACCATAAAAAATGTGTCGAATCTCATAGCTATCGCTGACCCGCTTGACGCAGATGACTGGTTAAATGAGACCACCAGGCTTCTCAACATAGCTGATGTTGTGGAGCATGACCGATTCAAGTTTGCTACTCACCTTCTGCATGGAGAAGCCGCTCTTTGGTGGGAGAGCTATCTGAGATCAAGCACACCTGGTTTTCAGCCAACATGGGGGCAATTCACTTATACTTTCAAAGAATAGTATCTGCCTAAAATTGATATGGAAAGAATGAAGGAGGTGTTTCTGAATCTCAAATAGGAAAACCACAATGTCAACACTTACATCAAGAACTTTGCAAACTTATATCGCTATGGGGGTTATAAGGTTTCTGATGATAAGAAAAGACAAAAGAGGTTCGATCAAGGGCTCAAAGCTTCTATCAAGTATGCTCTCACCCATACTACGCCACGCTCTTTGCTCAAGCTTCAGCGCGCAGCTCTTCTAGAGGAGGCAAGTAAACAAGCTTATGATGAATCCAAGAAGCATATCCATGACACTGGTGATTCCTCCGCAGTGGCCGCTCCTTCTAAGCGCGTTATGTGGGCCCCTAATACCACACCGCTGCTCCCGGCTCCTCCAAGACCATCAAGTTTCTTGCCAAGTCCACCGTACTCTTACAACGTCGCTCCAAGGGGCTAGAACAACAACTACCCTGGAGCGCCGTATGGTGGAGCGCCTGGATACTCTACTCCTTGTTCGGGTGGCGCTTGTTTCTCGTGTGGGAACACTGGACACTAGCAGTGGAACAGTCCTATGAACAACAAGGCTCTTCCTCCATTCCCTCCAAGACCTGCTTCGACAATTGCCCCGCGTGCACCTGCACCACGGGCTCTCAACATCAACACCAACCCTGGATCCACTGTTGCTCGTGCCAACAACATCAACATTGTTACAGCTGAGCACACACTAGAGTTGTGCTGGGTACGCTTCCTGTTAACTCAATCTCTGCAGGAGTTTTATTTGATTCTAGAGCATCGCATTTATTTATATCCTTCAAGTTTGCTCAAGAGAATGGGTTGTCGTCTGATTCGTTATCTAAAAAGCTAATGGTTCCCTCTCCTAGGGCAATGATGTTAACTTCCAAGAACAGTTATGACAATCAGGTTCAAATTGGGGATTCTTCCTTTCCGGCCTCTTTGATTATTCTAGCAACTCAGACATTGATGTCATTTTGGGCATGGATTGGTTGGCTGCAAATGGAGCTGTGATTGATTGTGCTGAGCACTCGGTTTATTTGTAAATTCCTGAAGGCCATTAAGGATATTATAACTGAGGCCATTCGTAGGGATGCTACTCGGCATGTGAAATTGACCTCCTATGGTGAGTTGGGCCTCAAAAACCTATGGAAGTCTATATATATGTTACTGGACCATAACCACGTGCAGGCCTCCCGTCCGCCCCAGGGTTCTCAAGCGACGGTCTTGAGGTAGTGCTGGTGAAGGAGACAACAGGACCGAATCCTAGCCAAAGAAAGAATGTCCATCTTCCGGCATCTTCACTCCTCGGCGGATGACAGAAAGTGGGGGAAACAACCCGACCTGCCCCTCTCAAATATCGACCCCCTCCTCTGATGAGCTATGGCTGATGTGCGCCACCGCGAACCTAGCGCGGATGTGCGCCGCCACCGGCATCATGACCACACTATTTGCTTTGTCCTACAGTGCCCCAATGTCCGTCCCAACATCACGGGCCGACCAAAGGGGTCAACATGGGAGGTAGGAAAGATGGGCATGGATTGAAGCACCTCCCATCTTCTTCCCTGCGGTGCAGGAAACCTACCTCAGCTTCTCTAGCACCCTAGAAGATTGGTATTGGTAAGGAATGAAGGTAATCCACATCTCTCAATAGTTATAAATTATTCAGCGGTGATAATAGACTTCCGAATTTCTATTCCTTGTTAACTTTTATAGCAATACACCATGCTCAATTTAGTTACAGTACTCACTTATGGAATGCAGATGTAGTATTTATTTAATTCCACTTCTGTTTCAGTGGATAAATTGATGAAGCATTATGCAGTAGCTGCCTAAGTGCCTATATATTCCCGTGGGAACGAAACTTGGTACGAATTCAACAATGGCACCTTTAAAAAAATTCACCTTCTCTTGCAATTTAGATGGACAAAGTGATGTTGAGTTTCGGAGTTCATAGGTACATAATGGTTCACACTTTTATTTATGATACCATGCACTAACATATGGTGTCTCTAATATAATTTAATAGGCTAATCTTCCTCTGTTTGTTGTTGCTTGGGTTATGGGATTTCTTTCCTAATATTTTAAATTTTGAAGACTCATGTCGAGCAACCATGTTATGTCAATCCTAATAGGCTAATACCACTACCAAAAATCTCTCTGAAGCATGCACAAAATATTAATCGAGGCATGTCAAACATGTGAGCATAATGGTAATACAAGAAGCGTTCTGACAGTCATAAAGCGAAGTAGGCCTAGAAGATCATATTAGCATTGTCACTAATAGCGGCAAAATTTGAAGTCAAATATATTAGAGTATGTCCAACCTGTATATGAAGGATGTGCATTGATGACTTTGCCTAGATAAAATTTTGCATTCCATTGGAGAGAGTATAATTCATATGGAATATACATGCCAATTATTCTGTCCATTTTTTAATGAAGTCAGTTCTCGTGTTTATCAATAGCTATGCTAAAGAACTTTCTTCGTATCATGTGATGTGAAGGCTTGACAGAAATGATTGTCCAAGGAACGTTCTCGCCAGTTCACATACCATATTCTATGCTTGGAACTGCTACCAAATCGATGTTAAATTTAATGTTGCCATTGATATCGTGGATGAGTTTCATGCTGTTGAAAAAGAAGTCTAGGTAATAAATCTGGCTTTTGTTCTTGGATCTAAAACTGTAATAGTGAATCCAATCTTATGCTATATGTTCTGTCTTGTGTAGTTATTAAACATGTACATGTAGATTTAGAGACATTATTAGGGATCTTGTATGGCATCCTTTTGAAGAAAGCTAGGGGCTTCCATACCCCAATTATGCAGTATCCTGTACATCTGAATGTAAGCACTAATCATGTGATGTGAAGGCTTAATAAAAATGATTGTCCAAGGAAAGTTCTCGCCAATTCACGTACCTTATTCTATGCTTGGAACTGCTACTAAATCGATGTTAAATTGGATGTTGAGATTGACATCGTGGATGACTTTCATGTTGTTGAAAAAGAAGTCCAGGTAATAAACCTGTCTTTTGTTCTTGGATATGAAACTGTAACAATGAATCCAATCTTATGCTATATATATGTTCTGTCTTGTGTAGTTGTTAAACATGTAGATGTGGATTTTGAGACTTTATTAGGGATCTTGTATGGCTTCCTTTTGAAGAAAGCTAGGGACTTCCATTTCCAAATTATGCAATATCCTGTACATCCGAATGCAAGCACGAACTTGGTACCTTGTTCATTTACTAGCTAGAGATGGGTGCTCTTTTAGCTATTGATGTCTTTGGTTAGCTCTTCTATTTTTGGTTGTTCAAGTGGGTTCAAAGAATTTGTATTTGACAAGAAACATGTCACATGGAGATGCTCCTATTTTACTCATAGTACAAGAAGTTTTGGCTACATTAACGGTGGCAAATCCTATGTTTAGTATCGTGAGGAATTTTGAATATGACTTTGCTCAGGTCAGCTTAACTTTTTTACCCAAATGTAATTCAAATTGTTACCTTACTTTAAATACATTGAACTTCTCAACTAAATGGAAAAAATATCGCTTCCTGACATTCTACCGACATAATGGACGGGCGCGGCAACGCGCGCTTACATGATCTAGTATAGTTATTCTCCAAGGAAAACTCCTTCTATTCAGCTCTACTCTTTGGGTGTCAAGAACATTGATGTTATCAAAGCCTTGCAAAATGTTCGTCTATGAGTTCCCAGATGTTTTTCGAGAAGAGCTACCAAGTGTGCCTCCTGACTGAGAGGTCGAGTTTGTGATTGAGCTTGAACCTGGAGCCCCTCCTATATCCAAGAAGCCCTATAAGATGGGTCCTATAGAGTTAGCCAAACTCAAACAACAGCTTAATGAACAAGAGAACTTGGGTTTTTATTCAGCATAACACTTTCTCTTGGGGCATCCCAACAATCTTTGTGAAGAAGTGAGATCGGACTGATCGGCTTTGTGTTGAGTACCATGCTCTCAATGCAAAAGCCATCAAGAATAAATATCAAACTTCCACAAATCAATGATCTCTTTGATCAGCTCATAGGAGCAGTGGTATTCTCCAAGCTTGATTTGAGATGTGGATATCTTCAAATCAAGATTCATAAGGAAGATGTTTCTAAAAAGCTTTCACCACTCGCTTTGGCATGTACGAGTACATGGTCATGTCCTTCAGCCTCACCAATGCTCCTGCTACATTCTCACGGCTTATGAACTTAGTTTTCATGGAGTACCTTGATAAGTTCGTGATGGTCTATCTCGATGATATCCTGGTCTATTCCAAGACAAAAGAAGAGCATGCAGAACATCTCGGTTATGTCCTTGCCAAGCTTTGTGAGAACTGTCTTTATGCAAAGTTCTCAAAGTGTGAATTCTGGCTCCCTGAAGTTACCTATCTAGGTTATGTCATTTCTGCAAAGGGCATTGATGTCAACCCAGAGATTGTTCGAACGATTGTTGAGTGGCTCTCTCCCAAAAATTTCAAAAAAGTCCGAAGTTTTTTTTGGATTGGCTAGTTATTGTTGGTGCTTCGTTAAGAACTTCTCAAGACTTGCTAAGCCTCTTACCAATCTACTCGAGAAAGGCAAGAAATTCTTTTGGTCATCAATGTATCAATAAACCTTTGAAAAACTAAAGGAAAAGCTCACCTCAACACCTATCTTGATTCCTCCTCATACATCAAAACCGTTTTAGATCTTCTATGATGCCTTTCTCCAAGGACTAGGTGTGGTCCTCTTGCAAGAAAAGCAAGTCGTTGCTTATGCTTCTCATCAATTGAAAACTCATGAGATCAACTATCCAACACATGATCTTGAACTTGTAGCGGTTGTGTTTGCTCTAAAAGTATGGAGGCACTACTTGCTTTGAAACCATTGTGAGATCTTTTCTGACCACAAAAGTCTGAAATATATCTTCACTCAGCCAGACCTCAAACTTCGACAGAGGAGATGGATTGAAACCATCAACAACTTTGATCTTTCGATCAACTACACTCCGGGGAAAGCAAATGTGATGGACGATGCCCTCAGTGGTAAGGCATATGTGAACAACCTCATGGCGGAATAACAACAACCTCTCTTGTGCGAGGAATTCGGTCAACTCAACCTCGAGCTTGTACCCTAGGGATACCGTCTTAACTTGATAGCTACCTTTCTCTTGGAAGAAAAGGTTTGCTCCATTCAACTTGGTGATCCTTACACTAAAAACATCATCTCCAAGATTCAGCTTCCAAAGTATGAACCTTTCCACCTTGATGACCAAGGAATTCTATTCTTTAAGCACCAGATGTTTGTTTTGAAGTATCCGGATTTGAGAGAGAAAGTTCTTAAAGAGGCTCATGATTATGTTATTTCTATCCACCCTAGCAGCACAAAGATGTAGATGGACTTGAAAACACAATATTGGTGGTCTGGATTGAAATGATATTGTGCCAAGTATGTCTTAGACTGCGAGGTATGCCGCAGAGTGAAAGTCGTTCATCAAAAAACTTCTGGTTTCCTTCAACCTTTAAAGCCTCTAGAATGGAAATGGGAGAAAGTAGAGATGGACTTCATAACTGGCTTTCCAAGGTCTCAAAAAGGCAACAATGCAATCTTTGTTGTCATTGACAGGCTCTGAAAAGTAGCTCATTTCTTTCTAGTCAAGGAAACAATTTCTGGTAGTCAGCTGGTTGAGCTCTATATAAACATAATTGTCTCTCTGTATGGGGTTCCTCTTGTAATTAGCTCAGGCCGTGGGAGTATCTTTACCTCCAAGTACTGGGAAAGTTTCCAACAAGGCTTGGGAACAAAGCTAAACTTCAACACCGCTTACCATCCTCAGTTGCAAGGGAAAGTTGAAAGGATCAATCAAATCTCGAAGATATGCTTAGTGCTTGCATCATTTCTTTTCGCATGAAGTGGGAAGAGTGCCTCCCATATGCTGAATTCTCCTACAACAACAGCTATCAGAAGAGTCTCTAGATGGCACCCTTTGAGGTCCTCTATGGTCGGAAGTGTCAGACTCTGATTGGTTGGTTAGGGGAAGATGAAAGAAAATTCTTTGGTCCTGACATTTTCACTCAAGCAGAAGATAAGGTTCTTATCATTCTCGAGAACTTGAAAATTGCTTAGGGTTGTCAGAAAAGCAACTGCGACGGAAAAGACATGGACATGGAGTATGTCCCTGGTCATCTTGTTTACCTTCGTGTCACTCCCATGAGAGGCACTCATCGCTTTGGTATCAAAGGAAAGCTTGCACCTAGATACATCGGTCCACCCAAAATCCATGGCAAAAGAGGAGAAGTGGCTTATGCACTCGAGCTTCCTGAAAAACTAAAGTTCATGATGTCTTCCATATCTCTCAACTGAAGAAGTGTTTCAAGGATCCCAGCAGGACCGTGGATCACGAGCTCATCAATCTCCAAGAAGATCTCTCCTATAAAGAACACCCCGTCAAAATTCTTGAAGTTGCAAAACAAAAGACTCGCAACAAGTCCATCAAGTTCTACAAGGTGTAGTGGTCACACCATTCCGTTGATGAAGCCACTTGCGAGCGCGAGGATGACCTCCGTTCCGAGTATCCTGTCCTCTTTGAGTCTTCTTCTTCCTAGAATCTCTGGGTGAGATTCCTGTTTAGTGGGCGAGAGTTGTAGCATCCCATTTGCCTAACATATGTAATGCTACATGGTTTAATATTAAATGTTACTTCCTATATGTACTATTGCATCATCATTATATCATGTTCATGCCACCTTGCATTTGAGCATCATATAAAACCCCTCCTTTTGGTTCTTATCCCATAAGAATTATATAATTGAAGTTGCCTCTTGATGCATTGTATTTTGTTCTTGATAAATGATGATGCCCATGTTGAGTTGGGGGCATATGTTTTCTTGAATCCACCACCTTTCTTTATCATCACCTTATAATTCTACCATCCAAACTACATGTGGGCATTTGTATTTCTTTGGGGTCTTTTCTAGCTCACGTATATAAAGATGGATCCACTTCTATACCACATGCTCTCATATGTGTTTATTACTGTTTTCACAATATAAATGATGTGCAGCCACATGTGGGGATGCTAATATATTCATATAGTTTGTTTAAATGTGTTGGCATGTGTAAATATAAATGGGACCAAATAATCATCTAGTGGCATACACACACTAGCATGGTCCATTCATATTCATGTATGCCTAGTTCATGCTTTTCATATGATCATCAAGCTTGTATTCTTTTGGCAAGGGTGTAGTTCAAATATGAATGCATGCATGGATGTGTAAATGGCCATGAGTATTTATAATTGTTTTCACAAGTATAAATATGGTTATTTAGGAGTCATACATAGCCCATGCAAGCTTGCACCACTCCTTTTTCAATTTGGGGTTTTCTTTCAATTTTGGAGAAGCTTGTTCAAATTCAACTAATCTCAAATAGCTCACTTGAACCCATACTGGATTCTTTGGGTTTTACCTTCACGTTGATCCATCTTGGGAGATCACCTTGTGCTTGTTATAATGAAACACAAACCAAATAAAACAAACTTACATTTTTGAATTCAAATCATACCTAATCTAGATAAACATAACTAAGCTATTTAACTATCCTAGCTAAGCACTAACCTACCTCCCTTGTGGTTTGGTTAGACCACCACCACCTCTAACCACCCCACCACCTAGCTAACCCTAAGCCCTAACCCAATGTAGCATCCCATCTGTCTAACATATGTAATGCTACATTATCTAGTAATATAGTTGCTACTTCCTACATATAATTGTTGCACCATAATTATATCATGCTCATGTCATCATGCCACCTTGCATTTGAGCATCATATCAAACCCTTTTCATCTAGTTCTTCTCTCATATGCATTAGTAATTGTATTTTGCTCTTGATATATTGTATTTGGTTCTTGATAAATGCTTGATGCCCAAGTTGAGTTGGGGGCATATCTTTTATTCAACTCCACCACCTTTTCCTTGACACCACATTATAATTCCACCATCCAACTAAATATGAGCTTTGCACCTTATTGGGTTTTACCTCTAGCTCATATGGGTTGGGATGGATCCTTTTTACCACTCCACATGCTTCCATGCAAGCATCATGTTGTTTTCACATTTTTGATATGTGGAGCCACCTTTCCATGCTATGTGAGTGGCACCCCTCTTTCTAGCTTCCATATGGTTTGTATTGGAATATTTGCTCATGTTTGGAATATTTTGAGGCTATTATTCATCTAGTGGAACATACACACTAGCATGTCCCAAATTATGTTCAAATATGATCATCTCCATCTACTCCACATGGGACCTACTTTTAATTCCTTTTGCTTCACCTTTATTCCATATTTGGGAATGCATGGAAATAAATGCCATGGGATTTAATTTTGTTCTCACAAAATTAAATGTGGCATCTACTATTCATGCATGGGCCATGCAAATCCCACCATCATCCCCTCCTTTTGGTTTCTCTTGTATTTTTGGAAGGGGAGCATGGATCTTTGAGAGTCCATTCATGTTGGCTCTATTCTTTTTCTTTTACCTTAAACCCTCACCTTCCTCTCCTTTTCACCCTCCATCCATGCATGATCAAGGGTGATCATAGCTAAGCCCTACCATAAACCCCCTCTCTTTATTCCTCTCTCTAAACCCTAACCTCACCTCACCACCCTCCTCTCACCATGCCGAGGCACCCCTCCCTCTCTCTGCCAGCAAGGGCCACCTAGCCCCTCTCTACCCCATGCCGAGCTACCCCTCCCTCCAACCCTAGCTCCTACCCGAGCCAGCCCCACCACCGAGCCAGCCCCCACCACCGAGCCTCTCTCCCTGCCTCTCCTTGACCTCCCCCTGGCCCCACCTGGCAGTCCCTGACCGCCCCTCCCATGCCCTAGCCGTGCCTGGCACCTCAGGGAGGAGAAGCAAAAAGGTGGCCGAAGCCACCTTTTTCTCCACCACGCCACGGCACCCCCTCTCCCCGTCCCTATCTACTCCCTCCTCTCTACCTGGCATCGCCAGATCCACCAGGGCCTAACCCTTCTACTCCCTTCCTCCCTGCTCCCCTGCTACCTCCTCTCTACCCCGGCGAACCACCGTTGGCTTCCACCTCCTCTCGACGTTACACAACGGTGGGCGTGGCGTTGGGTGTCGGGGAAGACGAAGGCGCCCCTCTGTGTCGCCCCCGTGCACAGCAGCGTGGAGGAGGAGCCCCAGGCCGTGCTGCACATCGTCGACGCCGCCTGAAACCCTAGCTCCGCCATTCGTCTGCATCGTCTCCGATCAGCCGCTCCCCGGTCCGAACCAACCCCACCGACGCAGTCGCGGTGAGCTGGCCTCCCTCTCTGACATCCTCTCCCTCTCCGTCGCGGTCAGGCTTCGCGGGACGTTGCGCCGAGCACACTCGGTGCAGCGGCAAGCGCTGGCGTCTGCCCGTCTCCGCGCCGCATCACGCCTTAGCTAGCCGCCGAGCTGCGCCCTAACAACAACCCCAAGCCACCGCACTGGCTCCGCCCCTCTGCGCGCACGCCCAGGTCGCGGGTTCGAACCCCCGCCTCGCCGCGCGTTGTGCTCCGTCAGTTCGTCAGACTAGCCCGGGAAGCTCCACAGTAGCGTTGGCAGCTTTACAGAAAACCCCCCACCTTTTTATTCCTCTCAACCCACGCTCCCTCAGGCCCACCTGTCTGCCTCCACGGAAGTTTTACAAAGAGGTACCCCAGGTTCCCTAAACCCCAACCCGCAGTCCCCCAGATCCACCACGTGTCACCCACCGGCTGGCCGCGCGCGCAGTGGACCCGCGAGGCCACTGTCCCCACCTGTCAGTCTCACGGGCTGACTACCCTCGTGGTGAGAAAAGCTTCTGCGCTCGTTTTTTCGCTAGCTCAGCGCAGCCCCACATGTCGGTGGCTGTGGTTAGCTGGAGCCGAGTAGAAAAAGTCTGCAGTTTTCTGTTTTAATTAAAACATTTTCAGAAATGATTTAAATATGATTTTAAATCTGTTTTAATAACTTTTGAATTATAATCTAAATAATACAAATGATATATGTTTTTGACTCAGAAAAATGTGAGGAATTCAAATATGCCATTAAAAATATTATTTGAGCACTTTAAATTTTCGAGATGTTTTAAATTACAATAAAATGCCCTTTTTCTTAATAAATTAATAACTTTAATTCTACAACTCCAAATTCGACAAATAATATGTCTAAATCGATCAGCGCGACGAGCCTGTTCTAACTATGCGTTCCATGTTCTGAATTGAAGCATGTACCATGTCATTATTAAAAATCAGAAATGTTTATGGCAATAAAACTTGACCAAAGAAATAATAAAATGCTTTATTCTTGTACCCCACACCTCACCATGCCATGCTACATTAATGCCATGTAAATTGTGCATCATTCATCATGGCATGCTTGTTTTCTTATCGCATTTTAATTCATATGCTTGTGCACTTTATTTATGTTGGCCGTTGTTTGTTTGGTTCTTCTTCAAATAGACGCCGACAGGGGATATATCAGGAATCCCAGGAGCACTACCCGGATCCGTCTCTCGCTTCAAATGAGCTGCCAGGGAAGCACTACCACATGCTTGCATACATATAGTACCTATTGCCTCTATCTTATTCTTGCATCATTGAGTCGCGATTGCATTAAATTGAATCCCAAGTACTGCATAGCCTTTACTTTTAAACCCCACCGAAGCTTGTTCCTCCATCCAATGAGCCATTACTACAGGAGTTGTTTGAGCCATGCGAGTCGTAGAATAGCATGTGTAGGGTATGTGAGTGTCTGATGGATAACGAGGTACCTAAACAACTTAACCTGAGTAGTAATGGGATAACTAATGACAGAGGCACCGGTGGGCAATATCTGCTATTTGGTTTTTCATGATCACTTGTGTCCCGTAGGACCCCGAGTACTTGATTCCTGTTCCTTGACTATTCGCACTATCCACATCCGGGAGGCCTTATGGACCCCCCTGAGCCAGAGCTTGATTCATTTCTATTTCTTGGGGCCTCAAAGTAGTTTGGGGCTTTGTTACTATTCTGTACTTATGCCATGCTTACTGTTTTATTTAAGATTGTGCTTGGAGCACCTGTACTGTTTTGGATTGCGCCACGTTTTCACGGTATCGACAAGCCCAGTCATATTTTCGAGTTCCCAGTCATTTACAGCCGTCGTCGCAAACCCTGGGTCCGTTCCGGAGCCGGCCAACTTCGTTGCGGGTAGCTTAGTGGGGTGGCCCCCTGAAATATTTCTGAATCCTGTGATCGCTTTATCGTAAATGCCTCGTTGGGTTTTGAGTTGGTTTTCCCGAGGTTGATCGAGTGTGTGTGTAGCTATTTGTGCACCCCTGTAGGGTAAATCTTTCTGAAAGCCGTGTCCGCGGTTATGGACGACTTGGAGCATAGTTTCTCGATCATAGACAAGTACAACTAAAGTACCGCTTTTAATCCGACTAAATACCTGACTAGTAAATAGTGCAATGCTCATGGAATGGTTAATAAAACTGCCAACGGATGGGTTGTTCGTCCGCTTCCTCGTTGGTAAGCGAGAAGGAGGATGGATCTGTTAATTATACTGTTATAACTGTTGTTACTAATTAACGGACATCCGTCTATCTTTGGTTGGGCGGATGGTTAGCGAGTATCTATAGGCTTGTTAGTTTTATCTTTTGCTGCAATTGCGTCACCCAAGGTATATGTCCCCTTTAGAGGCATAAAGACTTGCTGAGTACCCCTAGGGTCTCACACGATAAATTGTTTGATTCAGATGAATATGTGTACTCCCAAGATGGATACTTGGTGGAGGAGACGGATGATGTTGGCAACGATCACTCGGTGTAGAGATTCCGGGGATGGGGATCCGCGAGATCTGTGGGCGGGATGTGTTTATTTATGTGGCATCTTATGCCGATTTGCTTCTTATCCGTACTCGGATCTTCTTTTCCACTTCCGCTTGATACTCTGATGTTTGATGTATGAGGAACTATCCTAAATTATTACCTCTATCTAGGACATTTGGATCTTACCGTATGGCGTTGCAATATTTCTATTTCTTTTAGATGGAATGGCTCTGAAAACTGTTGTATGCTGGCTTGCATACATACTCACTTGTGTATGTAGTTGATCCCTTCGCCTGCCGATTACGCCGCTCGTTCTTGTCCCGATGTTCTGGAAGTGGTTAGGACGGCCGACAGGTCTACCTGTGAGTGGCCCCTAGGCCCCACCGTACTATTTGAACCACTTTCGCTCATCCAGGCATGCAACTTGGAGCGTAATTCACCGAGGTAGTTACAATTGGTATCAGAGCCAACCCGCCCTTCAGGTTCTCAGCCAAATGGTCGTTGTCAGTCTAGCAAATATTTTTGGTAGTTATGGATACTAGGAAAAAACAAAACGTGAGAGTAGGACTGCTTCCATTTTTCTTATTACCCACCCACCCACCCTTTTTCTGGTAAGGAAGTGTAACGTTTTCAATCCTCTTCTAAAAATTCAAACTAGGATTAACGTGTTCTGGGTTCCGTAGTACCATAGGTTGTGTGTGTGTGTGTGAATTCCTTGTCTATCTGTTGCATCCAAATGTTATCACTATCTGCCTTTTGGTTATCAACTGTTGGTACATTCCATACCGATAGTCCTTTGTAAACCCACGCGATCTATCCGATTCATTGTATACCGGTGCGATCTGTCTTACTCTTTGTTATCCGACGTATCTTGTTTGGGGTGTTCGTTTTCCGTAGTTACTAATCTTTAGGTTCATCTTAAGAAGAAGGTGTTGGGATATGTGTTTTTACTTATTCATGTGCGGAGTAATGATTTGAGTGCGGGATGGAGTCGCGACCATACCACTACTTTTATCATTCGCTCTTGTATATTGAATCAGTAGAGTTACTAATCTTGATTCGTTAAGTGGTTTTGCGCATATAGTGGTATTTTAATGCCGAAATTGCGGAAAAATTTTCTTTGACAGCTTTGTGTACCACACTCCTTGTTCAGTCGTGTGCGATATGCTTAATATCTTCTAGGTGCTTTGAACTTTGTTGATATTTTAATATCATCTTAGTGAATTGTATCCTTTAATCTTGGTTAATTCCATTTTGGTACTATTTTGGATTATTATTATTCTCCATTATAGTACTGACTTGTGTTTTATATCAATCACAGGATGGCACCACCACGCCGTTCTGAGGAGGACATACCACCTGAACTGGGGGCTGCGTTGGCAAGTATTGCTAATGCCTTGGGAACAATGCAGCAGAACCAGCAGCGATTCGAAGAAAGTGTCAGGAGGAATGAGTTTGTTCCGCTACCTCCACCTCCCAAGCGAGGAGACATCAAGAGTTTTCTGAAGTTCAACCCACGCCAATTTGAGGTGTCTGATCAGCCACTTGATGCTGATGATTGGCTGCATGAAATGTCAAGGTTGCTGATGACTGCGGATGCTCCTGAGCAAGAATGGGTAAAATGTGCCACGCACCTTCTGAAGGGAGATGCAGCTCTGTGGTGGGAAAATTACCTGAATGCAGATCACTCTGGTATTCAGCCTACTTGGGAGCAATTCACTGCGGCTTTCAAAGAGCAATACCTGTCAGAAATTGTCATGGAAAGGCTGAAGGAAGTGTTTCTCCACCTCAAGCAGGGCAATGACAATGTCAATACCTATATCAGAAACTTCATGAACCTTTCTCGGTATGGTGGCAATGAGATCTCTGATGACAAGAAGAAGCAAAAGAGGTTCAGGCAAGGGCTCAATGCATCAATCAAATATGCAATCACTCATGCAAGGCCGGGGTCTTTTCTGGAACTCCAACATACAGCTCTGCAGGAAGAAGCAAGTAGGCAAGTGTTTGAGGAGTCAAAGAAACACAGCCGCGATGCAGCAAGCTCTTCAGCTATGACAGCTCCTTCTAAGAGCCGCGTGTGGGTTCCTAACACCCCACCGTCGCTCCCGGCTCCACCAAGACCGTCAAGCTACGCGGCAAGGCTACCAAACTCCTTCACCGCGGCTCCTAGGGGCTACAACCACAACTACCCTGGAGCGCCTGGCGCAGTCCCTGGCTACGCTGCTCCACGTCCACCTGGTGCTTGCTACACTGGTGGAAACACTGGGCATCAGCACTGGAATTGTCCTATGAACAACAAAGCTCTTCCACCACCACCTCCAAGACCTACGGCAAGTTCTTCTATGGTTCGTGCACCTCCACCTCAGGCTCTCAACATCAACAGCAAGCCCGGGTCTACGGTTGCTCGTGCCAACTGTGTAAACGTCGCTCAAGCTGAGCATGCACCTAGAGTTGTGATGGGTATGCTTCATGTTAACTCAGTTCCTGTACGAGTTTTATAAGATTCTGGTGCATCACATTCTTTCGTGTCATACAAGTTTGCGGAGAGTAATGGGTTACCTTCTGATGCTTTACCAACTCGCCTCATGGTGCAATATCCTGGATCAAACATGAGGGCTTCTAAAATTAGCCATGGCAATCAAATTGAGATTGGTGGCTCTTCGTTTCCGGCTTCCTTAATTATTCTAGGTAATTCTGACATTGATGTTATCTTGGGCATGGATTGGTTAATAGCAAACGCAACTGTGATTAATTGTGCTGAACGCTCGGTTTCTCTGAAAATTCCTGAAGGCCATATAGTCTATTCTCCAAGTCTGACTCCTGCAATTCAACTTTTCTCTTTGGCGGCTCTGAATGATGATGCTATGGAAGCTATTCAGAGTGTTCCGGTGGTCTGTGAGTTCCAGATGTCTTTCCTAAAGAGTTGCCAGGTATGCCTCCTGATCATGAGGTCGAGTTTGTGATTGAACTTGAACCTGGAACCGCTCCTATCTCCAAGCGGCCTTATAAAATGGGTCCTGCTGAGTTGGCTGAACTCAAACGTCAGCTGGATGAACAAGAGAAGTTGGGGTTCATTGAGCACAGTACTTCTTCTTGGGGTAGCCCAACCATCTTTGTGAAGAAGCGAGACAAGACTGATAGACTTTGTGTTGACTATCGGTCACTCAATGCTAAAACCATCAAGAATAAATATCCTCTTCCGCGGATTAATGATCTCTTTGATCAGCTAGCTGGAGCTGTGGTTTTCTCTAAGCTTGATTTGAGAAGTGGATATCATCAAATCAAGATTCGCAAGGAAGATGTTCCCAAAACAGCTTTCACCACCCGCTATGGTCTGTATGAGTACACGGTCATGTCCTTCGGTCTCACCATTGCACCTGCCACCTTCTCGAGGCTTATGAACTCGGTTTTCATGGAGTATCTTGATAAGTTCGTCGTGGTCTATCTGGATGACATTCTAGTCTATTCTAAATCAAAGGAAGAACATGAAGAACACCTTCAGTGTGTCCTAAACAAGCTTCGTGAGAACCGCCTGTATGCAAAGTTCTCCAAGTGTGAGTTCTGGCTGCCTCAAGTCACCTATCTGGGTCACGTCATCTCTGCCAAGGGCATTGCCGTCAACCCAGAAACTATTAAGACAATTGTTGACTGGCTTCCACCCAAAAATTTCAAAGAAGTCCGGAGTTTTCTTGGTTTGGCCAGTTACTGCCGTCGCTTCGTTCAGAACTTCTCGAAGATTGCGAAGCCTCTTACCGATCTCCTCAAGAAAGGCAAGAAATACCTTTGGTCTCCTGCATGTCAAGCAAGCTTCGAAACACTCAAAGAGAAGCTCACTTCCACACCAGTCTTGATTCCTCCAGATACATCAAAGCCTTTCCAGATATTCTGTGACGCCTCATTGCAAGGATTGGGTGCGGTCCTTATGCAAGAAAAACAAGTTGTTGCTTATGCCTCTCGACAGTTGAAGACGCATGAGATCAACTATCCTACACATGACCTCGAACTCGCAGCAGTTGTCTTTGCTTTGAAAGTATGGAGGCACTACTTTCTTGGCAACCGTTGTGAGATCTTCTCTGATCACAAGAGTCTGAAGTATATCTTCACACAGCCTGATCTCAACCTTCGTCAGAGAAGGTGGATTGAAGCAATTAATGATTTCGATTTGACCATCAACTACACTCCAGGCAAAGCTAATGTCATGGCCGATGCTCTCAGCCGAAAAGCTTATGTCAACAACCTCATTGTGGAAGAACAACAGCCTCTCTTATGTGAGGAATTCCGCAAGCTCAACCTTGAAATTGTGGATCAAGGGTATCTTCTGAACCTTCTAGCAACCCCTCTCTTGGAAGAAAAACTTCGCTCCATTCAACTTGGTGATCCTTACACTAAAAACATCATCTCCAACATTCAGCTTCCGAAGTATGAGTCCTTCCACATCGACGACCGAGGCACTCTTTTCTTCGAACACCGGATGTTTGTTCCGAACTACCCGGGTTTAAGAGAGCAAGTTCTTAAGGAGGCGCATGATTTTGTTCTTTCTATCCACCCTGGCAGCACTAAGATGTACATGGACTTGAAAACACAATATTGGTGGCCTGGGTTGAAACAATGTTGTGCCAAGTATGTGTCGGAGTGTGATGTCTCCCGCAGAGTTAAAGCTGTCCATCAGAAACCTTCCGGTCTTCTACAGCCATTGAAGCCTCCGGAATGGAAATGGGAGAAAGTAGAGATGGACTTCATAACTGGTTTTCCAAGGTCGCAGAAGGGCAACAATGCAATCTTTGTTGTCATCGACAGACTTTCTAAAGTGGCTCACTTCTTTCCCGTCAAGGAAACAATTTCTGCAATTCAGTTGGCTGAGCTCTATATCAACAAAATTGTCTCTCTGTATGGGCTTCCTCTTGAGATCAGCTCAGACCGTGGAAGCATCTTCACTTCCAAGTTCTGGGGAAGTTTCCAAAATGCTCTGGGAACAAAATTGAACTTTAGCACAGCTTACCACCCTCAGTCGCAAGGACAAGTCAAAAGGATCAATCAGATTCTGGAAGATATGCTCTGTTCTTGCGTTATCTCTTTCGGCATGAAGTGGGAAGAATGCCTTCCTTATGCTGAATTCTCTTACAACAACAGCTTCTAGAAAAGTCTAAAGATGGCACCATTTGAGGTTCTCTATGGTCGCAAATGCAGAACACCGATTGGTTGGTCAGGCGCAGGTGAAAGAACTTTGTTTGGCCCCGATATTGTAACTCAAGTGGAGGAGAAGGTTCACATCATTCTTGAAAACCTGAAGATTGCTCAAAGTTGCCAGAAGAGCAATTATGATAGAAAGCACACAGATATGGAGTATGTCCATGGTGATCTCGTTTACCTTCGTGTCACTCCCATGAGAGGCACGCACTGCTTTGGTATCAAAGGAAAGCTGGCTCCTAGATACATTGGTCCTTTCAAAATTCGTGGAAGAAGAGGAGCAGTTGCTTATGCTCTTGAGCTCCCTGAAAAACTCAAGGTCCATGATGTTTTCCATATCTCTCAACTCAAGAACTGCTTCAAGGATCCCGGCAGGACCGTGGACCATGAACTCATTAATCTCCAAGAAGATCTGTCTTATCAAGAACACCCCATAAAAATTCTAGAAGTCACAGAAAGAAGGACTCGCAACAAGTCCATCAAGTTCTGCAAGGTGCAGTGGTCGCACCATTCCGTTGATGAAGCCACTTGGGAACGCGAGGATGAGCTCCGTGCCAAGTATCCTACCCTCTTCATGTCTTCTGCTTCTTCCTAGAATCTCGGGGCAAGATTCCTGTTTAGTGGGGGAGAGTTGTAGCATCCCATCTGTCTAACATATGTAATGCTACATTGTCTAGTAATATAGTTGCTACTTCCTACATATAATTGTTGCATCATAATTATATCATGCTCATGTCATCATGCCACCTTGCATTTGAGCATCATATCAAACCCTTTTCATCTGGTTCTTCTCTCATATGCATTAGTAATTGTATTTGGCTCTTGATATATTGTATTTGGTTCTTGATAAATGCTTGATGCCCAAGTTGAGTTGGGGCATATCTTTTATTCAACTCCACCACCTTTTCCTTGACACCACATTATAATTCCACCATCCAACTAAATATGAGCTTTGCACCTTATTGGGTTTTACCTCTAGCTCATATGGGTTGGGATGGATCCTTTTTACCACTCCACATGCTTCCATGCAAGCATCATGTTGTTTTCACATTTTTGATATGTGGAGCCACCTTTCCATGCTATGTGAGTGGCACCCCTCTTTCTAGCTTCCATATGGTTTGTATTGGAATATTTGCTCATGTTTGGAATATTTTGAGGCTATTATTCATCTAGTGGAACATACACACTAGCATGTCCCAAATTATGTTCAAATATGATCATCTCCATCTACTCCACATGGGACCTACTTTTAATTCCTTTTGCTTGACCTTTATTCCATATTTGGGAATGCATGGAAATAAATGCCATGGGATTTAATTTTGTTCTCACAAAATTAAATGTGGCATCTACTATTCATGCATGGGCCATGCAAATCCCACCATCATCCCCTCCTTTTGGTTTCTCTTGTATTTTTGGAAGGGGAGCATGGATCTTTGAGAGTCCATTCATGTTGGCTCTATTCTTTTGCTTTTACCTTAAACCCTCACCTTCCTCTCCTTTTCACCCTCCATCCATGCATGATCAAGGGTGATCATAGCTAAGCCCTACCCTAAACCCCCTCTCTTTATTCCTCTCTCTAAACCCTAACCCTAATCAACCCCTTACCCTAACCTCACCTCACCACCCTCCTCTCACCGTGTCGAGGCACCTCTCCCTCTCTCTGCCAGCAAGGGCCACCTAGCCCCTCTCTACCCCATGCCGAGCTACCCCTCCCTCCAACCCTAGCTCCTACCCGAGCCAGCCCCACCACCGAACCAGCCCCACCACCGAGCCTCTCTCCCTGCCTCTCCTTGACCTCCCCCTGGCCCCACCTGGCAGTCCCTGACCGCCCCTCCCATGCCCTAGCCGTGCCCGACACGTGAGGGAGGAGAAGCAAAAAGGTGGCCGAAGCCACCTTTTTCTCCACCACGCCATGGCACCCCCTCTCCCCGTCCCTATCTACTCCCTCCTCTCTACCTGGGATCGCCAGATCCACCAGGGCCTAACCCTTCTACTCCCTTCCTCCCTGCTCCCCTGCTACCTCCTCTCTACCCCGGCGAACCACCGTTGGCCTCCACCTCCTCTCGACGTTACACAGCGGCGGGCGTGGCATTAGGTGTCGGGGAAGACCAAGGCGCCCCTCTGTGTCGCCCCCGTGCAAAGGACCGTGGAGGAGGAGCCCCAGGCCGTGCTGCACATCGTCGATGCCGCCCGAAACCCTAGCTCCGCCGTTCGTCTGCATTGTCTCTGATCTGCTGCTCCCCGGTCCGAACCAACCCCACCGACGCAGTCGCGGTGAGCTGGCCTCCCTCTCTGACATCCTCTCCCTCTCCGTCGCGGTCAGGCTTCGCCGGACGTTGCGCTGAGCATACTTGGTGCAGCGGCAAGCGCTGGCGTCTGCCCGTCTCCGCGCCGCATCACGCCTTAGCAAGCCGCCGAGCCGCGCCCTAACAACAACCCCAAGCCACTGCACTGGCTCCGCCCCTCTGCGCGCACGCCCAGGTCGCAGGTTCGAACCCCAGCCTCGCCGCGCGTTGCGCTCCGTCAGTTCGTCAGACTAGCCCTGGAAGATCCACAGTAGCATTGGCAGCTTTACAGAAAACCCCCCACCTTTTTATTCCTCTCAACCCACGCTCCCTCAAGCCCACCTGTCTGCCTCCACGGAAGTTTTACAAAGAGGTACCCCAGGTTCCCTAAACCCCAACCCGCAGTCCCCCAGATCCGCCACGTGTCACCCACCGGATGGCCACGCGCGTAGTGGACCCGCGAGGCCACTGTCCCCACCTGTCAGTCTCACGGGCTGACTACCCTCGCGGTGAGAAAAGTTTCTGCGCGCGGTTTTTCGCCCGCTCAGCGCGGCCCCACATGTCGGTGGCTGTGGTTAGCTGGAGCTGAGTAGAAAAAATCTGGCAGTTTTCTGTTTTAATTAAAACATTTTCAGAAATGATTTAAATATGATTTTAAATCTGTTTTAATAACTTTTGGATTATAATTCCAAATAATACAAATGATATATGTTTTTGAATCAGAAAAATGTGAGGAATTCAAATATGCCATTCAAAATATTATTTGAGAACTTTAAATTTTCAGGATGTTTAAAATTACAATAAAATGCCCTTTTTCTTAATAAATTAATAACTTTAATTCTACAACTCCAAATTCGACAAATAATATGTCTAAATCGATCAGCACGATGAGCCTGTTCTAACTATGTTGGCAACGATCACTCGGTGTAGAGATTCCAGGAACGGGGATCCGTGAGATCTCTGGGCGGGATGTGTTTATTTATGTGGCATCTTATGCCGATTTTCTTCTTATCCATACTCGGATCTTGTTTTCCGCTTCCGCCTGATACTCTGATGTTTGATGTATGAGGAACTATCCTAAATTATTACCTCTATCTAGGACATTTGGATCTTGCCGTATGGCGTTGCAATATTTCTATTTCTTTTAGATGGAATGGCTCTGAAAACTGTTGTATGGTGGCTTGCATACATACTCACTTGTGTATGTAGTTGATCCCTTCGCCTGCCGATTACGCCGCTCGTTCTTGTCCCGATGTTCTGGAAGTTGTTAGGACGGCCGACAGGTCTACCTGTGAGTGGCCCCTGGGCCCCACCGTACTATTTTAACCACTTTCGCTCATCCAGGCATGCAAATTAGAGCGTAATTCACCGAGGTAGTTACACCCAAGCACACCATGGCACATTCCATGTGCCCATGTGCATCCCACCTCCCCTCTCTATCTCGCCTCTCCCCTCCCCTTGTCTTGTTGTCCAAGAAGGACACCCAGGCGCCCTATCCTACCATGGTCGCGCCCCCTGGCTCACCTGCCTGTAAGAGAGAGAAAGAGGAAAAATGGAGAGAGAAAACCCTAATCGGGCACCACCCATGTGCAGCTCACCTCCTAGCTTTATCTACCACCCCACCTACCCAGGCCCCTCCAGATATCATCTGGGCTCTGCCCTATAACCTTCTCTGCCCTTCCTTCCTCTCTGCTAACCATCCACCACCATAGCCGCCATCGTCGGCCACCCCCTGTTCCGACATCGAGGAGAAGGAGTCGAGGAGCCCTGGGATGTCGAGGAAGGCCACGAGGAGCTCTGTACCCTTCCGATACCCTGGACCGAGGAAGGAGGAGGTTGGAACTAGCAGAACCTGCAGCAGCCCGAAGGAAAACCCTAGTTCGAGATTGACAGCACCGCCGCCGATCTCCGCCGCCCCAAGCTGATCCTTCACCATCAACCACCTCGCAGTGAGCCACTAATTATCCTATACATGGTCTCTTGTACGTGTGCTTCTTATCGTGTGTGATTGTTCCGTCAAACACCTTGCCTGCTCCACCGGCCGGGACCACCTCGCTTGCGCGCCACCGGTACAGGGCATACCGCTGTCGCCCGTGTGTGCGGCCAAACCCGCGTCGCAACGTCGCATCAAACCCGACCGCCGCCATGCCCTGGTGCCCTAGCTGGCCGTGCCACCGTGGCCACTTCTTACCGATGCCGCCGCATTTGTCTCGAGGAAGACGAAGGCAAGGCTCTGTTGATTATCCCATCCCGCAAAACCTACCTAGCCCCAGTACAGAATCATCGCAGTGGCTTTGTCCACCGGATCTTGCTAGGTCGCGAGTTTGACTGCCCGCGCCCGTGTTTCTTTTTCTGTGGAGCGCGGTTGTTTTTCACTGTCAGTTTTGGCAATGCCGTGCGCAAGAGAAGAATAGTACGACATGGCTTATTTCACTTACCCCCTTGCACCTTTTTCCTCTCAACCTGGCGTCTAGCCATCGGTCCCACCTGACAGCGACTCACCCCTCTCTGTCGTGAGCATTTTACAAAATGAAACCGGCAGATTCATGTAATTGCAAGCTAAACCCAGCTCGGCCATGTGTCCGTGCCTAGTTGACCATGCGCGGGATGTGGCCCCGCAACCGGTAGTCCCTCTTGTCAGTGACCATGGGTCAACTAAGCCCGAGTAACAAAATTCGATAAGATTTTCAAAATAACAAAATTCCAGAAATTGTTTTAATCTAAATTAAATCATATCTTTTTATATAATTCGAATTTGACAAAATTTCCAAAATTAAAAGTGATTAAAATTTATATATGAATTCAAATGCAAATTCAAATTTGACTAGAGTCAACTCTAACTAGTCAAACCTGTGACATTTGACCCCTTCTAGAATTACTTGCATTTAATAATAATTTTAAATTCATAAATTCAAATTTTGCATATGATATATGTTTTCTGATTAGAAAAATGCCAGTAATTCAACTATGCCATCCAAAATAAATTTTTGAGCAATTTAAAATTTCGAAATTATTTGAATGCCAATAAACGCCTTTTCCTAATAAATTCAAAACTTTAGTTCCGTAATTCTAAATTTGACAAATAATATGTCTAAATTGATCAGCGCGATAAGCCTGTTCTGATTCTGCATTTCGTGATATGAATTGAAGCATGAATCATATAAATATTAAATAATCAGAACTATTTATGGGAGTAAAACATGCCTAAATAAATTAATAAAGTGCTTTATTTCTTGTTTCACACCTCACCCATGCCATGATATGTTATACCATGAAATTGTGCATCATTCCATCATGTAATACCTGGTTTTATTGTTCCATATGATTTATATAATTGTTCAATGTATTTATTTTGGGCCTTGTGTGTTTGGTTTTTATCTAGATAGACACTGAGCATGGAGAATACCGGTTTTTATTGTTGGTTTTTATCTAGATAGTAATGTGATAACAAATGAAAGATGCAGTACTGAGCATTGTTGGCTATTTGGTTCTTTAAGCTCACTTGTGTCCCGTAGGACCCAGAGTACTTTATTCCTATTCCTTGAGTATTCTCACTATCCACATATGGGAGACTGATTGGATTTCCCTTCGCCTGAGCTTGATTCACACTTTATTTCTTGGGGCCACAAACTAGCTTGGGTATTTATTACTATCATGTACTTATGCTATGCTTTACTTCTTTATTTACGATTGCGCATGGAGCACCCGTACTGTTTAGGAATGCAGAATGTTTACGAGGTATCGACAAGCCCGGTCACAATTTTGGGTTTCCAATCATTTATTGTCATTGTCATAAACCCTAGGTCCAGCTTGGAGCCGGCCAACTTCGTTATGGGTAGCTTATTGGGGTGGCCCCCTAAAATAATTTATGAACTATAACATCCCAAAACTCTAATCCAAAGTTAATCAAGATCAAACCTACCCAATTTAGGGTTAACAAAAACATTTCCATTCAAAAATCATTAAGCATTCATATGTGTGTGCATATAATTTAGGAGTTGTTTTGAATTGCCATGTCTGAGTGATCCATTGGTTGTAAAATGATTCTAAGGTAAATTAAACATCATCTAGATCATTCCCAAGCAAATCCCAAAGAAAAACAAATCAAAAAGAATAAAATAAGCAAATGGTCACTTTTGCCATTTTAATCACCTAGCCTACTTTGGCTATTCCTAGAACTCAAATTGTAACAGAAACAATTGTGGATCTCTGCACCCCTTTCTAGTACAAGTAGTGATGTACCAAGGCCCACTTTGTTTCATCCCAAAAACTTTCAAAAACAAAATTTAAATGACAATTGAAAATTGAATGTAGTTCATATGTATAGATCACACTTATTTAAAAACCATTCAAATGAACTCATTTTCAAAAACCCAAGCACACCTAGATGCCTAAGCATAAGTTACATCACTCCACCAAAAATTAGCCCAAAATTCAAATATTTTGTTCATGCGGCCATTGTGTCGAACAAGTGACATGCACAAAAAATGCTGCCTAACTATTACTGTGTGTAGATCAATGCTTTATCGAGTGTTTGGCCCTCATTTGGTTCCCCTGTCCCTCCCAGCTCTAACAAAACCCCCAGCGGCCTACCCCTAAGCCTGGAGCAGCAGTGGAGCGCCATCACTTTATGGTCACCGCCGGCCAGAAGCGGGCAACACGCCAGGGACTGAGTCGCGCCATTCCAGCGTGCCCACTAGCTCCGCCCAACCCTACCGCCGCCCACGGTCCACCTCTCGATCAACCCCAGAAGCGAGCAAGCCAGAGCGTGATAGCCGCCAGCACGCAGCAGGCCACCCCTTGACCCCATACCGCGCACGCCGCTCCGCCTCGACACCAGCACCCTGCGGTCGTGCACTGCCTCACGACTCACAGTCGCGGAGCACCGCATCGAGCACCCCCTCTGTCTCCCAGAGCGCGGGAAGCTCCTAACCATATGCCACCGCCCCTAGCCGCGCCATTGTGCCGTAGCTGACCGCCAGTGAACCGCCCACCGTCCGCCTACCTCACCCACGCCGATAGCTCCCTGTACCACCCTCGCCGGAGACGCCTGCCCACACCTCTCGGTCTCACCATCGCGCCTATATAAGTAGGCCTCCCCAGCACGAATTCCTCACAACATTCCACTCCCCTCACTCCCCTGAACATTTCCCCTCTCTCGCTGGAGCCGCTCGAGCCGTAGTTCGCCGGATTTGCACCGGAGGAGCCCGCTGTAGAGGAGGAGACGCTGTCGTCGATTCCGTCCACCGCAGCCCCTGCCGCTACTTCGCCTGAGTTCGCCATCGCCGTCCAGTTCGATCGCCCGCCTCGCCGCACTAGCTCGAGCCCTGGTACGTCCCAGTAGACCCCCACCGTCCGTTTAGGGTTCGGTCTCGCTGGCGACAAGTCCGTCGTCGACGACGACTGTGATCCGTTGATCCACGTTATAATCATGTGGCCCAGATCGCTAGATACCGTTTCGGGTTTTAAGTATGGCTGACAAGCGGGACCAACCTGTCAGCCGCCCTCTGCGCCGCTGAGCGTCACTGGGCCGGCCCATTTCCTTTCCCGCGCGACCCAGTTAATTCAAATATAGGTTTTTCTATTTTGGTTTAAACTCAATTATGTCCCTTAGTTCAAAAATCAATTCAGAAAGATTTACTGAACCAAATCGAGTGATTCCAATTTTGTTGTAAAGCTTCTGAAAAGATCTATCCAAGCCCGTTGTATTTGATTCATTTAGAGTTAGAGATCTCTCCTAGTAAAATTAACAAGACAGAAGCATTTGCACATTCAAACAGTTTTATAAAATCAACCATAATAGCTTTTGAGTTGATTCCAACTTTCAAAAATCACATTTAATCAGACCTATCTGAATATGTAATAATTTTACGGTTTGCATACAGTGACTTTGGACTAATACCAAAATAATGCTATATAGGCATTTTCTAGTCACATTAAATCATTAAATATTAAACTTAAACTTATTAAAATGTGATCCAACCTTTAAATCACATTCCCATATGTTAGAATATGTGGTGATGACATGTGTCCACATGATCCCATATTTTAATTGGAGAATATTAAATCTTAGTTATTTTCAATGAGTAGAAATTACTTTTCTTAAATAAAAAGAATGAAGCTAGTTAATAAAACCTTGTGATGCTTGTGATGATAGTAGATCATCAAATGTGTACCTTAGAGTGCTAAGTAGACTAGTTAAGTATTGTCTGGTGATTGTGTATACCGTATGTATTTATAGACGATAGTACCGACCAAGCTTTCGAGGAGGAGGAGTTCTACCAAGAGGAGGAGGAAGAAAACTTCAACCACTTCACCAACCAAGGCAAGCTATTGTTAGCAACATAGAATTAAGCTAGATAACCTAAGTGAGATGCATTAGGCATGCTTTAGTTATACCACTTTGACTATTACCTACCCCAAGTTTTATTTCCAAGCTTTTACTTTCTTTACTTTATTAAAGTTCTTTACTTGTGTGAAGGTAGCATAAAAAGTATAAAACTTGACCTATCTAGATAACCTTAGATGTCATTCTATGGCATGAGATTGATCTTAGCATCCCCTATTAATGAACACTCTTAACTTAGTAGTTTAGAGCTAAACTAAAACTTGAGTCACTTTAGATGGGAATACTTGGTGAAAAATGAATTGTGAAAACCTTGGAATGATGAGTCATTCTATTGAGATGTTTTGACATGTGTTGAGAAACACAAATGGTTTATGATGATGAAAATATTGAGGCATGAGCCTTACCCCTTTTTACAGAACTGATGGTTGGGTTCGGATGCGGTACCATTCCAATTTTTCCGTCCAATCACAATACCTGAATTGGGTAAGGCTTAACCTGAAGTTTATATGCATTAGTATTAGTTCCTTCGCGGGGGAGGTTTGAGCTGAGGCTACCTCTCAATATTGTCCACCTATGTAGTGCCCAAGATGACAGATGGTCATGGTTGGGAGGCCATACTCATAGGAGAGGTGCTTATACTAGGGTGTGTAAAGGAAAGGTTATGTTTGATTATCTTCATACTAAGTATGATGATTCAGGGTTATCACTGATAGATGTATCGAATCTTGTGGTGAAAGTGTACCACCTCTGCAGAGTGTCAAACTATTCAAATAGCCACTACCGCGGTTATGGACAGTTGGAGTGGCCATACTATTCCGTTGTCAGATTTTTTCAAAACAACTTATGAAATGAATTGTGACATGACTTGACCACAATAAAGTTGTGATTACGACACTAGATTCCCAACTTAAGTGATTCTAGAATTTTATTTTATCTTTCTTTGTTTTTGAACTCAGCTTAGGCCCAAACTTAACTTTACAAATAAACTTAAAGTTAGCAATCCCGCTAGAACTACCTTACTTGTTAGTAATAGTTTGCGAGTACTTAAGGAGTACTCATGGCTTTTGTCCCTGGCTATTCCTATGGCTAGACTATGAAGGAGACTACCAAGATGATGGACATCAGGACGGCTATGATAACTAGGACTATCTTCCATCGTCAGCATTGCATGTGCCACTGAAGATGGACCCCACCGCTATGCTTCTTATTTATTCCGCTGCTTGTTGTATTAAGACTGGATCATGAGATCCTTTATTCATGTAAGACCTTATTATGGTTTGTAATGGATGATGTAGTGTGATATCCAATCTGTTATGTCTCACAAAAATGGTAATCCTGGGATTGCGATGTATGACATAACAGGCATCTGGGATTAAAAATCCGGGTGTTGACAAGTTGGATCAGAGCCATCCTAACCATAGGAGACCCTAGTTAGAATGGACGTACGAACAAAAACTTAGTTTCAAAACCAAAGTGAGTATTTATGAAAAACTATTTCATCTCTTACCCTTGGGAATTCATTCTTTCTCAAAAATTCATGTTCCTCCAATTCTTACATTACTACCTAAAATTTGACACACTTGATCACTTCACTAACTTCCTCATCCTTAATTCTTGTAGATGGAGACTCAGTTCAGCAAGTTCTACCAGTTGGGCAACGGAGGCCAACTGATCTTCGAGAGGGATCTAGATTCACTGTCTGAGTTATTGGGACGCCCACATCTGAAGTTTCTTGGAGCTCAACTTCCTGGACCCCCAGGAGGAGATTTACAATGGCTAGTCACCGCAGATTGGCGAGGAAGCATAGAAGCACCAACATCTGGGAGAATCCAGTTCTCTCTAAGAGAGAACAACTGGCTAGATGGATTAGCTAGGGCAATGCATGAAGCTCTCGCATGTCTATGTGCCCTCAGTGTCAACCAAATCCAAGGAAGCCGCTTTGTTCACAAGGCAAGGCGTGACTTCATGGGAATGCCAATGGAGATGCCAAGTCACCCGGAGTTGAAGCGTCAAGTGGAGAACCTTGACTTCCTGCCGTATGACCGCCAGAAGGAATTGGACAATGCTAGGGAGTTCGCCAACCTTGCCATTGCCGCCCAGAAGGCCCAGACTTTCTCACTTCTTGGTAAGGACCGTCAGTCTCTTTGCCGCCAGCGCGAAAAGAAGGATCTCACCATCGACCGTCTTCGCAAGAAGGTGGCCGACCTCGAGAGGACCATCAAGGAGCAAGAAGCTCAACATGCAGCAAAGGAAGAAGAAGAGGAAGGTGAAGACATCCAGGGAGATCTAGACTCTTACCTCAGCAATGGTGATGACTTTTTGGAGGAGGATGCCGTTGAATTATACACCGACGATGAAGACTCCGACTTCATCGATGATGATTATATGCACTAGAGCACTATCGTAGCATGAGGAGTATCGGTCCCATTGTATCGTAGCTTGCAGAATGGTTCTTAAAACCATATGTTTTCCTTTGGTGTGTGGTGTGTGTTTGTATCGTGTGCTTGTTTGGAATGAATGAAATGAAGTTAGTTGCAAAACCTGAGCCAAACTCAAAGTTTTAGCTTTGAAACAAAAACCATGAACCTTAGAACTTTCCCTCTTACCCCTTTATCTATCTCAATCTTCAGATGACTCGTGGAAATCCCGGAGGGAGCACCTCATCGCAGGACCCAATGATGCAGATTATGCAGATGTTAGTTACAATCTGTGAAGCAAGCAGGGAAGAGCGCCAGGCCAACTTAGCAACGCTGCAGCAGATAGCCCAGATGGCCCAAAACAACCAAGCGCATGGAAATCGGGATCATCAGGGATCCAAGCTGAAAAATTTCCAGAATACCAATCCCCCAATCTTTAGCACTTCGGAGAACCCATTAGATGCTGATGACTGGTTGCAGACGATGGAGAACAATTTGGAAGTAGCCAGAGTTGATGACAACGAGAAAGTTCTCTTTGCCACCCACTACTTGACGGGAGATGCAAGAGCCTGGTGGAATAGCATCCGCCTGATGAACCATGGTCAAGTGATGACATGGGAATCCTTCAAAATCAAGTTCAGCCGCACCCACGTGTCGTAGGGCCTAGTCACCAGAATGAGGGATGAATTTAGAGAGTTGAAGCAAGGTAGAATGACTGTGGTGGAGTACCGTGACAGATTCCTGTCGCTTGCCAGGTATGCAGCGGATGAGATCAACACGGAGGCCAAGAAGAAGGAGAGATTCCTGAACTGACTGCATGACGAGATGCAAACTGTCCTTGTCAACATCCTCTTTGAGGATCTCGAAGAGCTAGTCGACTCTGCCATTCAGATGGAAGGGAAGATTAACCAGGCAAACGACAACCGCAAACGTCGTATGATGCACCAAGCTGGATCCAACAGTCACTAGAAGTACCATCCCAACCTGTCTGCAGGGTATGCACCAAGAAACAACCGACCCCAATGTCTTGCCCAAGCTACCCCAACCGTAGCGGAGGCAATATGAAGTCCGGAAGAAACATCAACAACCCTGGCAACAGTAGCAATTTCAACCGTGCACCTCCCAAGAGCAACAACAACAACGACAACAACACTGCACCCAGAACTATAAGCAATGATGTGCCCGTCGCAGCTAAAGACAAGTCTCAAATAACTTGTTTCGAGTGTGGAGTGAAGGGTCACTATTCCAATGAGTGCCCCAAGAAGACTGCCACCATTGCCAATGTGAATGCCCCATCTCAACAACAACGTCGTGTTCAACCAGGAAGGAGATTTGCCCCAGGGAACCCTCACACCAGCAACGGCCGTCTCTTCCACATGAACACCGAAGAAGCCTAAGAAGCGCCAGATGTAGTGCTAGGTATATTTTCTGTCAACTCAGTTTTAGCAAGAGTGTTGTTTGATTCTAGAGCATCGCACTCATTTGTCACCAAAGAATTTGCATGCACTAGTAAGATTCACCCAACCAACTTGAAGCATGTCATGGTAGTTCAAATTCCCAGTTCAACTGCAAAAGCTAGAAAATTTTGCAAAGTTGTGCATATCAGAATACATGGGATAGATTTTTATGCTAATCTAATAGTACTTGGAACCAAAGGATTGGAAGTAGTACTAGGTATGGATTGGATGTCAGGGCATAAAGGACTGATAGACTGTGCTAAGAAAGCCAATCACCATGAGAAGGAGCTCTAGAGTAATAGTAGAGCATATATCTGAAACCTTACCTCGTCAATTCAAGTGCAACAAGAGTCTAGCCCTACCCATCATAGACCAAGTCAGAGTAGTGTGTGAATACCCCGACGTGTTCCCATATGAATTGCCAGGTATGCCCTCGGATAGGGATATTGAGATCATTATCGAACTAATCCCTGGAACCAGACCCATAGCCTAGAGACCCTATTGCATGAACCCCTCAGAGTTAGTGGAATTGAAGAACCAGTTGGATGCTATGTTAGCAACATGCTTGATTCAACCAAGCGTATTGCCATGGAGATCGCCAGTGTTATTTGTCGACAAGAAAGATGGAGGCAACCGTTTGTGCACCGATTACAGGAAGCTGAATGACGTCACCATCAAAAACAAGTGCCCTTTGCCAAAGATAGAGGATCTATTTGATCAGTTGACTGGTGCCTAGGTATTCTCAAAGATTGATCTTAGGACTGGTTATCACCAACTTAAGATTCGTGCAACGGATATTCTGAAAACCGCCTTTACTACTCGTTATGGTTTATATGAGTATACGGTTATGTCTTTTCGATTAACCAATGCCCCTGCTTATTTCATGAACCTCATGAATAAGATTTTTATGAATTTCCTAGATAAGTTTGTCGTTGTGATTATCGACGATATCCTTATCTACTCCAAGTCAGAAGAAGAGCATGAGCAACATCTGAGAATCATCCTAGAAACCCTGAGAGAGCATCGGTTATATGCCAAGTTCAGCAAATGTGAGTTTTTGCTACAAGAAGTAGGATTCCTAGGACATATTGTGTCTACCGGAGGAGTCTCTGTTGATCCCGCCAAGATCAAAGATGTCGAAGAATGGGAAGACCCCACCACTAAAACCCAAGTCCGTGCATTTCTCGGATTAGCGGGATATTACCGCAAGTTCGTAGAAGGATTCTCAAGCATCGCCAGGCCCATGACCCAATTGTTGAAGAAGGACAAGAAGTTTGAATGGACCGAAAAATGTGAAGCCAGTTTCCAAGAACTGAAGAAGAGATTGATTTCAGCCCCAATATTGATCATGCCAGATATCAAGAAGTCGTTTGATGTGTATTGTGATGAATCCAAGATTGGTCTCGGATGTGTATTGATGCAAGAAGGCAAAGTCATCGCTTATCTGTCTTGACAACTAAAGTAGCATGAGCATATTTATCCGACCCATGATCTTGAGTTAGCAGCCGTAGTTTTGGCCTTGAAGACATGGCATCATTATCTGATGGGTAATCGCTGTGAGATTTACTCAGATCACAAAAGATTGAAGTATATTTTCACCCAGAAGGAGCTGAATATGAGGCAAAGGAGATGGATAGAGTTAATCAAGGATTATGACCTTGACATTCACTATCGCCCTAGCAAAGCCAATGTGGTAGCGGATGCTCTTAGCAGATTGCCGTGTAGGCTAAACACCATGATCAAGGAGAAGCAACCAAGTTTGCATGAGGAGTTGGAGCAGTTTAGAACTGAGCAAGTTAGCCAAGGATTTTTAGCTAGCATTGAACTTCAACCCACATTGATCAGCCAAATCAAGGAAGCCTAGAAGGGAAATGAAAGTATCGATGGAATCAAACATCGTATTGGTACAGGAAAGGTACCTGGATTCACCGAAGACGAAGAAGGAGTTTTGTGGTACAAAGGACGTATCTGTGTGCCAGCAGATTCGAAACTGAAGCAAGTTATCATGCAGGAAGCTCATGATACTATTTATTCTATCCACCCCGGAGGAACGAAGATGTATCAAGATTTGAAAGAGCAATTTTGGTGGCACAAGATGAAGAGAGAAATCGGAAGCTACATCGCCAAGTGTGACATCTGTCAAAGAGTCAAAGCAGAAAATCAGAGACCCGTAGGACTGTTACAACCATTGCAGATTCTGGAATGGAAATGGGATTCTGTCGAAATGGAATTTATCACCGGTTTGCCTACTTCTAGTAGGGGAAATGACTCAATCTGGGTCATCGTTGATAGACTGTCCAAGGTAGCTCACTTTATACCTGTCAAAACAACCTACCAAAGTTCAAAGCTAGCAGATTTGTACATTGCTAGAATTGTCAGTCTGCATGGAACCCCCAAGACCATAGTATCAGATCGAGGAACCCAATTTACCTCGAGATTCTGGCAGAAAGTCCAAGAAGGATTGGGAACCAAGTTGAATTTTAGCACCGCTTATCACCCGCAAACCGATGGACGGACTGAAAGAGTCAACAAAATCTTAGAAGATATGTTGAGATCTTGTGTTTTGGAGTATGGATCAAAATGGGAAAACTGCCTGCCTTTCGCAGAATTCTCATATAACAACAGTTACCAAGCCAGTTTGCAGATGGCACCATTTGAGTTCCTATACAGAAGAAAGTGTCGCACCCCTTTGAATTGGTCGCAAGTAGGAGATAGTCAGATTTTTGGGCCTGACATTCTCTGGGAAGCCGAAGAAAAGGTTCACAAAGTCCATGAACACCTCAAGACCACCCAATCTAGACAAAAGAGTTATGCTGACAAAAGAAGGAGAGACCTGCTTTCAATGTCGGAGATTTTGTATATCTCAAGGTTTCGCCATTGAAGGGAACACAACGCTTTAGTCTGAAAGGAAAGTTAGCCCCTAGATATATCGGGCCCTTCAAGATTTTGAACCATCTAGGAGAAGTATCGTATCAACTGGAACTACCAGAGGAGATGTCAGCCATCCACAATGTGTTCCATATCTCGTTACTTCGCAAATGCCTAGAAGTGCCGGAGAAGACTGAAGTTTTCAAGAACATCGATCACCGAGCTGTTGATATCAACAAGGACCTGACATATCATGAAGTGCCCATCCATATCTTGGAAGAAGCTTACAGAACCACTAGGACCAGAAGTATCAAATTTCTCAAGATTCAATGGAGCAACTATACCGAAGAAGAAGCCACTTGGGAGCGAGAAGATTACATTAGGATAGAGTTCCCAGATCTCTTTAGTTCCTAGTTTTTCTTTCGTAAATCTGAGGAAGAGATTTTGTTTAAGGGGGGAAGGTTTGTAACATCCCAAAACTCTAATCCAAAGTTAATAAAGATCAAACCTACCGAATTTAGGGTTAACAAAAACTTTTCCATTTAAAAATCATTAAGCATTCATATGTGTGTGCATATAATTTAGGAGTTGTTTTGAATTGCCATGTTTTAGTGATCCATTGGTTGTAAAATGATTCTAAGGTAACTTAAAAACCATCTAGATCATTCCCAAGCAAATCCCAAAGAAAAACAAATCAAAAAGAATAAAATAAGCAAATGGTCACTTTTTCCATTTTAATCACCTAGCCTACTTTGGCTATTCCTAGAACTCAAATCTTAACAGAAACAATTGTGGATCTTTGCAACCCTTGCTAGTACCAGTAGTGATGTACCAAGGCCCACTTTGTTTCATCCCAAAAAATTTCAAACACTAAATTTAAATGACGATTGAAAATTGAATGTAGTTCATATGTATAGATCACACTTATTTAAAAACCATTCAAATGAACTCATTTTCAAAAACCCAAGCACACCTAGATGCCTAAGCATAAGTTACATCACTCCACAAAAAATCAGCCCAAAATTCAAATATTTTGTTCATGCGGCCACTGTGTCGAACAGGTGGCATGCACAAAAATTCTGCCTAACTATTACTATGTGTAGATCAATGCTTTGTCGAGTGTTTGGCCCTCATTTGGTTCCCCTGTCCCTCCCAGCTCTAACAAAACCACCACCGGCCTACCCCTAAGCCTGGAGCAGCAGTGGAGCACCGCCACTTTATGGTCACCGCTGGCCAGAAGTGGGCAACGCGCCAAGGACCGAGCCGCGCCATTCCAGCGTGCCCACTAGCTCCGCCCAACCCTACCGCCGCCCACGGTCCACCCCTTGATTAACCCCAGCCCCTGGACCACTCCCCAGCAGCGCCGCCCTTTCTGTCTGCGAGCAAGCTAGAGCGCGCCAGAGCGCGATAGCCGCCAGCATGCAGCAGACCGCCTCGTGACCCCATACCGCGCACGCCGCTCCGCCTCGACACCAGCACCCCAGCAGACACGGCGGTGCACCACCGCGCGACCCACAATCGCCGAGCACCGCGTCGAGCACCGCCTCTGTCTCCCAGAGTGCGGGAAGCTCCCGACCATATGCCACCGCCCCTAGCCACGCCATTGCACCGTAGCTGACTGCCAGGGAACCGCCCACTGTTCGCCTACCTCACCCACGCTGATATCCCCCTGTACTGCCCTCGCCAGAGACGCCTGCCCACACCTCTCGGTCTCACCGTCGCGCCTATATAAGAAGGCCTCCACAGCATGAATTCCTCACACCATTCCACTCCCCTCTATCCCCTAAACATTTCCCCTCTCTCGCCGGAGCCGCTCGAGCCGTAGTTCGCCGGAATTGCATCGGAGGAGCCCGCTGCAGAGGAGGAGATGCTGCCATCGATTCCGTCCACCGTATCCCCTACCACTACTTTGCCTGAGTTTGCCGTCGCCGTCCAGTTTGATCGCCCGCCTCGCCGCACTAGCTGGAGCCCTGGTAGGTCCCTAGTAGACCCCCGTCGTCTGTTTAGGGATCGGTCTCGCCGGCAACGCTATAATCGTGTGGCCTAGATCGCTAGATACTGTTTCGGGTTTTAAGTCTCACTGACAAGCGGGACCAACCTGTCAGCTGCCCTCTGTGCCGCTAAGCATCACTGGTCCGTCCCATTTCCTTTCCCGCGCGACCCAATTAATTCAAATATAGGTTTTTTCTATTTTGGTTTAAACCCAATTCTGTCCCTTAGTTAAAAAATCAATTCAGGAAGATTTACTAAACCAAATTGAGTGATTCCAATTTTGTTGGAAATCCTCTGAAAAGATCTATCCAAGCCCATTGAATTTGATTTATTTAGATTTAGAGATCTCGCCTAGTAAAAATAACAAGATAGAAGCATTGGCACATTCAAACATTTTTATAAAATCAACCATAATAGCTTTTGAGTTGATTCCAACTCTAAAAAATCACATTTAATTATACCTATATGAATATGTGATAATATTACGGTTTTCATGCAGTGACTTTGGACTAATACCAAAATAATGCTATATAGGCATTTCTAGTCACTTTAAATTATTAAATATTAAACTTAAACTTATTAAAATGTGATCCAACCTTTAAATCACATTCCCATATGTTAGAATATGTGGTGATGACATGTGTCCACATGATCCCATATTTTAATTGGAGAATATTAAATCTTAGTTATTTCAATGAGTAGAAATTACTTTTCTTAAATAAAAAGAATGAAGCTAGTTAATAAAACCTTGTGATGCTTGTGATGATAGTAGACCATCAAATGTGTACCTTAGAGTGCTAAGTAGACTAGTTAAGTATTGTTTGGTGATTGTGTATACGGTATGTATTTATAGACGATAGTACTGACCAAGCTTTCGAGGAGGAAGAGTTCTACCAAGAGGAGGAGGAAGAAAACTTCAACCACTAGACCAACCAAGGCAAGCTATTGTTAGAAAGCTAGAATTAAGCTAGATAACCTAAGAGAGATGCACTAGGCATGCTTTAGTTATACCACTTTGACTATTACCTACCCCAAGTTTTATTTCCAAACTTTTACTTTCTTTACTTTATTAAAGTTATTTAATTGTGTGAAGGTAGCATAAAAAGTATAAAACTTGACCTATATAGATAACCTTAGATGGATTGATCTTAGCATCCCCTATTAATGAACACTCTTAACTTAGTAGTTTAGAGCTAAACTAAAACTTGAGTCACTTTAGATGGGAATACTTGGTGAAAAATGAATTGTGAAAACCTTGGAATGATAAGGCATTCTATTGAGATGTTTTGACATGTGTTGAGAAACACAAATGGTTTATGATGATGAAAATATTGAGGCATGAGCCTTACCCCTTTTTACAAAACTGATGGTTGGGTTCGGATGCGATACCATTCCAATCTTACCGTACAACCACAATACCTAAATTGGGTAAGGCTTATCCGGAAATTTATATGCATTAGTATTAGGTCCTTCGCGGGGGAGGTTTGAGCTGAGGCTACCTCTCAATGTTGTCCACCTATGTAGTGCCAAAGATGACAGATGGTCATGGTTGGGAGGCCATACTCATAGGAGAAGTGCTTATACTAGGGTGTGTAAACAGAAGGTTATGTTTGATTATCTGCATACTAAGTATGATGATTCAGGGTTATCCCTGACAGATGTATCGAATCTTGTGGTGAAAGTGTACCACCTCTGCAGAGTGTCAAACTATTTGAATAGCCGCGTCCGCGGTTATGGACAGTTGGATTGGCCATATTGTTCCGTTGTCAGATGTTTTCAAAACAACTTATGAAATGAATTGTGACATGCCTTGACCACAACATAGTTGTGATTATGAATAAACTTAGAGTTAGCAATCCCGCTAGAACTACCTTACTTGATAGCAATCCCGCTAGAACTACCAAGTAAGGTAGTTCTAGTGATTCTAGAACTTTATTTTATCTTTCTTTGTTTCTGAACTCAGCTTAGGTTCAAACTTAACTTTACAAATAAACTTAGAGTTAGCAATCCCGCTAGAAGTACCTTACTTGTTAGTAATAGTTTGCGAGTACTTGAGGAGTACGCATGGCTTTTGTCCCTGGCTATTCCTATGGCTAGACTATGAAGGAGACTACCAAGATGACGGACAGCAGGACGGCTATGATAACTAGGACTATCTTCCATCATTAGCATTGCCTGTGCCACTGAAGTTGGACCACCGCTACGCTTATAATTTATTCCGCTGCTTGTTGTATTAAGACTGGATCATGAGATCCTTTATTCGTGTAAGACCTTATTATGGTTTGTAATAGATAATGTACTGTGATATCCAATCTGTTATGTCTCGAAAAAATGGTAATCCTAGGATTGCGATGTATGACATAACATGCATCTGGGATTAAAAATCTGGGTGTTGACATGAACCCTATGAATGCATTATCGTGAGGCCTCATTGTGTTTTATTTGGTTCTTCCCAAGGTTGATCATGTGTGTGTTGCCATTTGTGCACCCCTCCAGGGTAAATCTTTCTGAAAGCCGTGTCGATGGTTATGGGCGACTTGGAGAATAGTTTCTCGATCATAGACAAGAATAACGAAAGTACCGTCTTTAATTTGACTAATACATGACTAGTAAATAGTGTAACACTCATGGAATGGATAATAAAATTGCCAACAGATGGGATGTTCTTCTGCCTTCTCATCGATAAGCGAAAATGAGGGTGATCGATGTTTATTTACGTTGTTGTTATAACTGTTGTTACTAATTAACGAGCATTCGTCCATCTCTGGTTTGGCGGATGTGTAGTGTGTCTCTATAGAAATTTGTAGATATTATCTTTTCCTGCAATTGCGCCACCCCAGGTGGTTCCCTTTAGATGCATTAAGACTTACTGAGTACCCCTAGGGTCTCACACGATAAATATTTGGTTCAGATGGACATGTTTACTCTCAGGAAGGCTACTGGGGGAAGAGACTAACGATGGTGTTAACGACTGTCCGGTGTAGAGATTCCGGGGATAGAGATCCATGAGATCTGTGGGCAGGATGTGCTTATTTTCAGGGCATCTTATGCCAATTTGCTTCTTATCCGTACTCGAATCATGTTTTGCGCTCCCGCTTAATACTTTGTTCTGTGATGTATGAGGATGTATCCTAAACTATTATATCTATCTAGGATATCTAGATCTTGTCGTATGACGTTGAATATTTCGTATTCTATTGCTTTAGATGGTGTGGCTCTGATGCCTATTGTATGTCACTGACATACATACTCATTTGGGTATGTTTTGATCGCTTTACCTGTCGATTACGCTGCTCGCTCTAGTCCCGATGTCCTAAAAAGTGGGTGGGATGGTTGGTCGGTACCATACCCTGCTCCACGAGGTGGGCCTACTGTGTGTGGCTGCGCGGCCCCATGGTAGTATGTCCTGTTCACTTTTGGTTCATCCACGATTGAGCGTAAGGTCTGAGGTATTACACTCCTCCCAAGCTATATATAATAGGATGGGTCCCAAACTCATATGTGGAAAGGTTACAAGTTACAATTACAACACTAATATTATATCGGTTCCTATTTATTTCTTGATTTCCAAGACACACTTTTGTCCGTCGGATGCTTTCTGGACTTCTTTTATTCTTCATGGGCTTCGTCGGCCGTAGGCCTTTGTATGCCTAGGGTAGTCAATCCCGGGGACCCGACAGGTCATGCCCATGTCAGTAGCCCTCGAGACTCCATCGGAATCACGGATTTGGGTTGAGTCTCAAAGACAATTTCAATCGTAAGTCGAAGATCCCTACAAGTAAATAATTTAATGTTTCATATATTTATTATCGTATGTATTTAGTATAATGGGCCTGATGAATCTGACGGATCAGGAATTAGTTATTTGATCTTAGGCAAAAACACCATGAACCTACATCAAGTTCGAGTCCCTAGGATCGGACTCGATATTTACTAGCATAATTCAGTTCTATCCACGGAGTTTTTATCGACTACTGCATTCCAGTTTTTTTGTTTTGGGTACCCAACACGTCCGTCGGGAGTTTTTCATCGTATCATAGATACGGGTAAGATACATGCATAACGCATTTGTGTGTGGTTACCAGGCCTCACAGGATGGATCCTGGGTCTTATCTTTATGTCGTGGACATGGCATTTAGACATGTTATTGTGGCGGACACAGTCTAAGGATTTTTGAATTTTTATCGACTGCCTTATTTGGCAGTTGCAATTGCTGAGGTTGTCAGCTTGTTTTCATCGAGTAAGATAAGAACACTCCAGATGGGAGTAACCATTTGAGGATACAGTTATGTAACTCTCATACATTTTAACTTTTTTGACTCCGTTGGAGAATTGTGTTTTTTATCGGGTGCGCGTGCAGCGCTCCCGATGGGAGTAGCCCCTCAGGCTATAGTCGAATGCTTGAATTTGAGTGTAGGCTCAAAGAATTGTTCCCCATACTTGCCTTTATGTTGAATCCGTAGGAGGATATTTCTATTGGCTGCACGACAAGCACTCTGGATGGGAGTAGCCCCCAAGGCTATGCTCGGGTGCTTGTACCAGAGCATAGGATTAGAGCAATATTTTCATCATAGAAGGTACTCAACTCAGTCCTTGGTTAAATCAACATCGATGTGCTCATCCGACAATTTCTTCACTTTGTAGCCATGCATGACGTTAGTTCTGACGAAGATGGTGTGTCGTAGTTTCATAAAACAAGACCCGATGGGACATTATAGTAGTGGGCCTGTGATGTAGTAATGATGACATGTGAGCGCGTCAACGGTGATTTCTGACCGCACGACCACCTTTATGCATGAAAATCGAGGCGCCGTGCGGATTTTCTCTATATTTACCATGGTAATTACTGCCCAAAATTTTATCCTTTCAGCGAATCTTGCTACGTGTCTTCATCCTCTGTGTCCTGACGTTTCGCCAGCTCCATCTACGGGCTGATCCTTTCGCTCCTTTTCTTCATAAGCTAAAGGTAAGATTTTTACTGCTCACTATTCCCCTTCGATGTGCACTTCTTCTTCCTCCTCGTGCCACATCTATGCTCGATCAATTCCTGTGCTTTTCTTGTTCTGTGCGCACTTATGCCTCACCTCCTAGTCACCATCGGCAAGAGCAAGGGTGGCTCCTCCACTACTACTGACATGGCGATAAGGGAAAGGGCCGTTGGATGGGATTCCTCCAAGTGCACCGAGCGGTAGCTGCGCGAAGTGCACAAAGATGGCCTCATGGAGGATGGTTCCTTCAAAGTTCCTGGGGATGAATCTACTCCAACGCTTCAAGTAGTATGGCGGGTAATGTTTCTCTCCTTCCTTTTCCGTGGTCTCTCTCTTCTGGCCCACGAGTTCCTTTGCGGCCTCTTTTTTGTGTAGGGCGTGTAGCTCTAACAACTCATGCTAAACTCCATTCTCCATGTTGCTTGTTTCATCAATATTTACGAGTGTTTTCTCGATATCCATCCCCAATGGGGTTTGTGGAAATACATCTCCTATATTCACCAAAACACCACTGACACCATCATTCATGATGTGGGAGGCACAATATTTTCCATTCGCCTAGAAGTTAACTATTTTGACTTCAAATTCACGGATTCTATCCAGGGGCGAAAAACTAAGTGGTTTTACATCAAGCACCAGCAAGTTCAAGGTCAAAACATCGGGTTGGCACCGTTTGACCCGAAGAAAACTTGTCGGAGGCTCAATTCATGGGATCAGAGCCCTAGTGCCGAAGATATCGGAAATCACACTTCTACTGCACCGGATCAAGAAACTACGCACCGAGGCTGGACGTGTACTATCAGGTTTGCAAATTATAGCTTATTTCCCTTAGGTGCACATCAAACCTATCCAGGATCGGTTGACTGGTATGTGGGCCTATACTGGCTAGAAGGACCCAATGAGGATATCAACAGAGAATCTTTCCATTGCTCTCCTAGAGAAGATGGTACGGTCTTTCACCACCCTGATGAAGAATAATCCTATTCCATCAGATCATCAGGTGGAGCCCTACGGGCAGAAGAACCTGCTGCCCGATGTATGTTTGATTGATTTCTTTTGAATTTTCAACTTTCCCATGCGTGTATGCTGTGATAAGCTATTCTTTCGTGACTTTGGTTGTGTAGTGCAGGAGTATGACCATCTCCATTGCATTCCTCTTCTTCCTGTAAGTGGGGAATTGCTAGAAAGTGCTGCTGCATCGAAGGTTTCACTAGAACTAGGTTTGGAGCCGACGAAAAAGGGGAAGCATCTATTGCTGAATCTTCCCAAGGCACCCAGTCTGTTCCTTCGGCTCATTCCCAAGATTTTGAGAGGGTACCTGCGGCTAGAAAGCGGAAGCGCTCTAAAGCCATCGAAACGGTCGAGGACTCTAACGATTTGACGGGTTCAAAACCAAATGGTGAAACCGATGTCTTCAGCTCCTCCAAGGATGAATCTCTTCCGCATGACCCAAGATATATTTTCGTAAGTGTTATTCCCATTGTACAACTTTTTGTAGACTTGATGCTCTTCTCTGACTAAAGTCGAGTATTTGTTTGCCAAAAAAGGGGTGATGAGGATTCCCCATGACTACCAGCTGCTACTTCCATCGCGTCTCCCAATGTTAAGTCATCGATCCCATCGATGGATCTAGAGAACCCACAAAAAGTGTCTATGGGGGTGCCGAACCCGAAAGATGTGGTTGCTACTCCTAAACCTCCGGCATCCAAGAAGAATAAAATTGTGGTTAAAGGTATGTCTATAGCCGAAAACCCCACCGAAGCTGACATGAAAGATGTAAGTGCTATCCTTTTATTAATATTATAGCTTGCTCCTACTTACTCCTTCCACATCCCTTAAGTGATTTTTTCTTTGGGTCTCAGCTGTTAATGCGTGAAATGGTCAACATGGCATCCCGCTTCATCAAGATCCGTAATGATATTGAAGAACTCAAAGGTTTATCTTGGTTACTTGATGTTGTCCTTCCTGTAAGTCTGATGTTCTCTAACTCGATGAAGTTTGTATTATCCGTCAGTTGCCAAAGAATCCAAAACTATTCAGGATGAGGCGTTGAAGCGTGTCGAAGATCTTGCGGCCAAACTAAGGGTCGCAGAAAAAGCGATGGAAGAAGCCAAATAGACTGGCAAAGATGAAGTCAAAGAATGGGAGAACCAAGCTTCTTCTATTGTTGAAAGGGGTGAAAATCTTAGGCAGCGACTAGAGGCTCTCAATACTTCCTTGATCCCTAAGTTGTTCGCTTATGTGCTGTTATTCTCGAATTGTTTCTTGATTTCCTCACCATCATGTTGCCTTGATTCTTTTTGTTGCGAAAATTACTGGCCAGTCTCTAACATTGGACGAGGATAAAAGATCTGATCCATTTTCATATGTCATAGGCACCTTGGAGGCTAATATTGTCCATGAGAGAAATCTTTTGATCCATTCGCGACGTGATTTCTATAGTCTTCATGCCGAGATTTTGCGGGCAAGGAAGTGCCCTCAAATCTTAATGATCCTGCTGCTATTTTCAACGCCGAACCCAAACCGCTGACATGATACAACATGATCCAGTCGAAGAGTGGTGCTAAAACTTCAATGGCCCTAGCTATGGCGCACAGCGAGAAGGTCGACTGGAAGAAGGTTAGCTCCTCTATTCTAGTCAACCACAATGGCAAAGAAGTTAACCGAACCTCCTTCATTAAGAGGGCCAAGAAATATTCACGGATCTTTCTAGTGCCATGTGCGGGTCAGGAGATTCCTCCTTCCAAACCTACATCCAACACTTCTTTTGGCAGCGTTACTCTTGTGACCAAGCCTTTTGTTGAAGCTCCTATGGCAAGCACCACGCTCTAGACCAAAAAATATACTTGATAGTCTAGTTGCATCTTTTGTTGCTTTCTTGTAATGTAATGAATTTATTGATCCACACTTATCTGGCCTTCGGGTTGAAGAAAAAACTTTTGCTCTCTGTATGTATATATATGCATTGCTTGCATTGAGTTTACTGTTTTGTGTGTGCTTCTGTATTTGTTGTTGAAACTCGTGTTCTTTGCCATCTGTCCTGCCAAATACTTACTAATCCATCTAGTTCCTCGTAGGTTCCCCAATCTACGGGGTCCCAACCCAATCGGCCGTGCCTGCAACTACTATTACCCACATTGTCGATCCACTATTGTATGTCGAGAAAATTTAACCAATAAAGGTGTTGTTGAATGATCTTCAGACTGTGCAGGCAATGGTAGATGTATCACAGTCGAAGATGCGCAGGACTTTGGATCACAAGGCATATCTCCTAGAAGAAATCTCTAGGGTGAGCAAGAAAATTCTTTGTAAGCTTCATGTAGAGCCCCCAAGTCTTATTGTCTAGATGTAGAAATTAACCTTTTGCCTTTTCCCCTAGGTATATTGTTGTGTGACAAGGAAGAAACTCAGCGTCTACATACCCGAATGAATGCTTTGATGGTGGCTTCTCAATGTGCGAGTCGCGATTTCTGGACTGATCACCATCTTACCTATACATTGGCTCTTCTCTAGGATCAAGGTGGAGGAATTTGTCGAGTGCCGCCGTCGGGTGCTGGCTATTGTGTATAATGCCATGTCTCCTTGAGATCCTCGGCCTCATGGTCTTTCTGAATTGATGGTGAAGTTTCAGCAAGGCGAGAGGATCTATATCTTTGTGGAGCTGTAGCTAGTTGTGGGTGAAAAACTTGCACTTGCTTGGGTGCATGTGCATTATCCCACACTAGATTTGGATGCTGTGTTGAAAGGATTTCCTTCCTCCCGAAGGTGGGATGATTAGCATGGAGCTTCCTGATGCGGCTTCTCGTGAGTCTGCGATTAGAATCATCCGCAGATGCGTCGAGGAAGACGAAGAATTTTTCACGGTGTAACTCTCAGTGTATTCCTGCAAAGGGACATGTAAATCATGTAAACTTTGTTTTATTCTTGATCGAATATATATTTTTTTCTTAATGTTTTGTTTGATGCGAAGTTGCCCTATGAGATACCCTTTCGTCTGCCTGATGCCCTGGGGCCGAGTCAGCTATTCAGGTCAAATGATTGCACGTTTGTCGGTGAAGCCGAAATTTTGTAGCACTCTATTGGTGAATCCATCGAGTGCCGGGTGTATATATTTATTCGGATGAATATTGGTTGAGACCCCAAGTATCGGGTGAAAGTTCAGAATAACAGAAAAGGGACTGAGGCTGAGTTTCGGGAACTTAGGTTTATTTATCGTGAAATACAAAGGTACATGTTTTGGTGTAATCGCCTGGCCGTTGGCCTTATTGGAAGTAAAGTACAAAGTCTTTTGGCTGAGAAGCCTGACCGTAGGCCTTATTGAATGTAAAATTGTAGAAAGTAAAGTGCTATGCATAGAAATGTCACAACTGCGCATAGTTCCACTGGATGGAGTACTTGACTCCAGTCAACTTGGATTCGATATGCTCTTCCATGTTTTACTTCTGTGACGATGTAGGGTCCTTCCCATGGTCACTGCAGCTTGAGGTGGCCACCTTGTTTGAGGCGAAGGACCAGGTCCCCTATGACGAAGGTTCTGCTGGTATAGGGTCGCTCTTTGTAGAGCGAAGTATCGAGCTTCATCGATTGCATCGACGTCATCTTTGAGTGCTTCCCTTAAAGATTCTTCGTCCTACTCGATGACCTGAGGAGAATCATGAGTTACTTCAACTGGAAGGACGGCATTCACACCGTGGATGAGAAAGAAGGGTGTTTCTTGCGAGCCATTGTTTGGGGTGGTGCGTAGGCTCCATAGGACAGAGGGTAACTCATCTACTCAAGCACCTTTTTCTCTATCGAGCGGTATCATCAATATTTTCCTGATTCCATTGGTTACGAGACCATTGGCCTTTTCTACCTGGATGTTGGTTTGTGGGAGGGCAACCAAAGCATAGCTCACTTTTATGCTCGTCTCCTTGCAATAGTCCTTGAACTCATTGGAGGTGAAGTTGGTTCCGTTGTCGGTGATGATGCTATGTGGCACCCTGAAGCAAAACACTATCGATTTTATGAAGTTCATGGCCGAAGTTGCATCTTGGCTAGTGATGTGCGCTGCTTCAATCCACTTTGTAATTTTTTTGACTACGACTAGCAGAAAGACATGTCCTCTAGGTGAAGATTTGTGGAGCTTGCCCACCATGTCTAGTCCCCACTGGGCAAACGGCCAAGACAGAGGTATGGGAGCCAGTTCAGCCAAAGGTGCATTGGGTTTTGTAGCGAAACGTTGGCAGGCCTCGCATGTTTGCACGATATATTTTGCGTCCTGGACCACCATGATCCAGTAAAATCCTACTCGAAAGGCCATGGGTACAATTGCTTGGATGCTGGCATGATGGCCACATACTCCTTCGTGTATATCCTTGAGGATGATCCTCCCTTCTTCGGGTGTGACACATCGCTGCGGTACTCCTGAGATGCTTCTCTTGTAGAGTTCTCCCTTGATGATTCTGAAGGCTTTGGAACATCATGTGATTCCTAGTGCTTCGACTGTATCTTTGAGGAGCTCTCCTCTCATCATTTATGCTACATATGGCTACATCCATGTGGGATCTATCATCATGATTTCTTCGGGATCTAGTTCTTCGTCGAGGGAGTCCGCTTTTCCTCCTATACGGGTGTAGCCCCTATGTCTCCTTTCGACTTGACCTTTTTGCATGCCCTGGGTGCTACGGCTTCAAGGTCCTTTTTAGCTTTGATGGAGCGTTTCGTTATTTCTTCCCAGAAAACTCCGGGTGGAATGGGCAAACAGAGGGATCCAATATTCGCCAAGTTTTCGGCTTCCTCGTTGCTTGCCCTGCCTATGTGGGACATCTCGCACCCATCAAAGTGGGCCTCCATGATATTGTACATGTCTCGATAGGCGATCAGGTTGTCACTGACAGCGTCACATGTGTTCATTGCCTATTTTGCGACAAGGTTTGAATCACCAAATATTTAGAGGAGAGTTGCACCGCTGGCCTTAGTCATACAAATGCCATGAAACATGGCCTCATACTCGGCTTTGTTGTTTGATGCATTCAGGAAGCTCATCTGAAGTATGTAGCGCATTTTATCGCCATGTGGTGACACTAGCATAACTCTGGCTCCTTACCCTTCCGTTCTCTTGGATTCGTCGAAGTGCATAGTCCATCTGTTGGAGAGGTCTAGAGGAGCGACACATTGGAGTTCTGTGCACTCAGTGATAAAGTCAGGAAAAACCTAAGACTTAATTGTCTTTCACTTCTCATACGTGATGTCATGAGGGGATAACTCAATGCCCCAAAGGGAGACATGCCCTGTGGCCTCTGGATTATTGAGTATGTTTGAGAGGGGTGCCTTGTTGACCACCCCTATCGGGTGCGTTGAGAAGTAGTGGCGTAGCTTGCGTGCTATCATGAAGAATCCATATGCGAGTTTTTGATAGTGCGGGTACCTTCATTTTGACAAAGATAAGACCTCATTGAGGTAGTAGACTGACCTTTGGACGCCATGAGTTTTCCGTTCGTCAGGTCGCTCAACGACTAGAACCGTGCTGACCACCTGATTGGTGGCGGCGATGTAGAGCAGTAGGGGCTCCTTCTCTTTTGGCAACATGGTGACAGGGGATGTTGAAAGTTTTTTCTTGAGAGCTTTCAAGGCTCGCTGGGCTTCGTCTATCCACTTGATGTTTTCGGATTTCGTCATAAGAGCATAGAGCGGGAGTGCTTTTTCACCTAGCTGAGCGACGAACCGACTCAGTGCCACGACACACCCAGCTAGCTGCTGCATGCCATAGAGATTTGTCGGTTTCTTCATGGTGAGGATGGCCTGTATTTTCTAAGGGTTTGCTCCATTCCTCTTGCCTATACGAGGTACCTGAGGAGTTGTCCTGCGGGGATTCCAAAGGAGCACTTTGTCAGGTTGAGATTGATGTGGTACCTATCGAGATTATCGAATGTTTCATGGAGATCATCGATAAAGATCGATTCAATCCTTGTTGTTGCCATAGAAAGAGTTCCACAAGGGAACAAGGGGTCCAACAAGCCCTGAGTTCGAGAGGGGCTGAATCACGCGTTCCAAGCTTCTCGACGACAGTGACGGCGACGGTGCATGGACACGATAGAGAGGTTGACATGGGTTTTTTACCTAGGTCTGAGACCCTCGTGAGTAGGTAAAGCCCCTTACTCCTTCTTGGTTGTATTGATGGCGGTGCATCGCAAGGGTACAATGGTGAACCAATGTCTAGGGTTACAAATCATTGGAATTGACCCCCTCTGAGGCAGGTGGAGATATCCTTATATAGGGCGGCTAGGCCTCTTCCCTGAAATACTAGACGGTAAGGGTTACCACATTATCAACATTGGAAAGTGTTAGGATTCCTCGTTTTCCCCTTGTCCATGAGTTGGTCCCCACTGGAGGTAGTGGTCTGCTGCTGAGGTCACCGATGACTCGTGTTCTGCCTTGTCATGTCATCCTGGTCTCCTTGCACCAAAGTAGCAATATCAGACCTCAGCGTAGCTCCCGCGTTGTCTTCCTACCTTTAATGCTGAAGCAGCCAAGGAGAGAACCACTTTCCCGAGGCGGTCCGACATCTGCTTGGACCGACCATTTTACCCCTCGCGAAATGGGAGTTGGGTATGTATCCATGGTACCCAAGCCAATCCCTCGTTAGTGGTCAAGGGCCCCGGAGGGGACTCCCTCAGCGTCCTTCTGCCTCGGCCGCCCTCGCCTTCTCTCCCAGAGGGTGCCGCCCCTCCCGAGGGTGTGCAACACAGGTCTAGCAACTTGATTCGATAAGGTACCCATGGTGCCAGTAGTCCGATAGTAGCCCCAGGTCGCTTGTCAGGCACACTACCAGGGAATGAGCGGGAAATTCAAGAGACCACCCGGTGCTAGGCCCACGCCTAACCATGTCAGTGCACGTCCCTATGTGCGCTAGCCCATATCTTCCACGCGTCCATAATCTGAGGCGGTGTCCGTTGGACACATGACCCGTCGCTTCCGCCGGTTCTTGGGGCCTGGGTTACCCATAAAGGCCTAGACCCGGATGGGGTTTTGCCACTTCGCCTTCCTACAGACAACCATCCTCCAATCCTGCCTCGCTGCGACACTCTCGACTTCCAAAGCTCCCGAGATGGCACCCAAGAGAGCGCACAACCCTCCGGGCACTGCGAGCTTCTCCACTACGAGCATTCGGTTCTTACCAACGCCATCGGTCTCTAATGAGGAGGGCTTGTAGAAGGTCAGGAGCCTAATGGCCTCCGCCATGAACAAGTGGGGCGGCTCCCAGGCATGGTGCATCGGGGTCAGTTGCGACGAGTGGCCCGCCTCCGTGTTTCTGGTCTTCACGCACTACATCACCGTCGGTCTTGTTCCCCCTTTCGCACCCTTCCTCGTCGCCATACTAGAGCATTACTACATCGAATGGCTCCACCTTCATCCATGGAGCGTGACCCTTTTGGCCGCCTTTGCATACTGGTGCGAGGTTTTTATGGGTCTGATGCCCTGCCTAGCGCTCTTTCAGCAATTCTTTTGCTTACGTGTCCTCTTGTTGGAGGACCGCCTTGGGGGCGTTGGGTTCTTCGCTGATGGTGGCGGGGGTTTCCTGCCTCTCTCCATCCTGGTGGTGGTGTCCGAGTTCCGCCAGGATTACATCCTTATGGACGCCTCTCGGATGCTTCCTTAGCTCCGCGTTCCAAGGAGGGAGGCGGTGGAGAACCCTAGTTGGGCCCGAGCCGATGCCTCCTGCATGAGTTTCAGACCCCTCGCGAGGTGCGTGGTTGACTAGCTCGGCCAAGGTCTTATCGGCGAGATGGTGGTGAGGGATTTTCTCCGCTAGCAGGTCGCACCTCTCCAAGAGCACAACAAGGGTGTTTGGGACCTGGCCTCCCCCCAGGATATGATTTAGCTGTCCCCGGGGCTACGCTCTGAAGACACGGTGGTCGCCCTGACGCGAACGTTGATTGGCAAGCGAGTCGTACCCGAGATCCCCCTGGGGGCTCGTCCCCTGTACTCGTAGGGCGTCTTCCACCCGTCCGCTCGGGGCTTCCTTCCTTCGACCTCTAGGAAGAGGTGACTCGGGTGTGGGGGTTATCCGAGGGGCCCTCCGCTCCGTGCTAGGCGCAGCATCCCATGCCCGGGCTGGTCATCAAGGGCTTGGTGCTAGGTGGCCATCGCACGACTCCTCCCATGATCGGGGCGGACGGTGCCACGTGGGTGGAGTGCTCCGCCATCTCCATGTCAGGCGAGAGGGCGTCCTTCGTCCCTCCTTCCTTGAAGAGGGGCAGCTGGTCTTGTGCTTGTCGTTTAGGCGAGCGGTGAGTTATCCTCTCGAGGACTACGCTCGATCACCGTGTGCTCCTCTCGATGTCAAATGGGTCCGCTCCTCTTGAACGCATGAGCGGAAAGAAGAAGAAGAAGCGGTCGGGGATGCTGGCCTTGCTGTGAGTAGGTGCCGGAGGATCTGTGGTGGCTGCCGCTGCCCTGAGTGCCCTCGTGGAGCGTCTCCTGCTGCGCACTGCTGGTGGTGACCTACCTCCCCCGCAGATCGCGGTTGGAGCTTTCAACACTTGGGAAGCCCTTGAGTCGCTGCTGGTGGTCGCGCTTACGCTTGTCGCGAGGGGCGAGGCCCACACGGAGAGTCCCGCCCCCACCTCTCCGCCCATCCTGGCTAGCGGAGAGACGGGGGTAGCGTCTTTGCCTGAGGACTTGTCGGCCCCAACCGAGGTTGTCGACGACACGTGTGTCGCGCCACTGCCAGACCCCGTGGGTGCCCAGCAAGCTACCATGTCCCCCTCCTGTCGCCGAGGAGGACCTTCGCGCAGGGAGCCTTGTCGCTGACAGAACCGTGGAGCCAAGCATGCTTGCCTTGGGGATGGACGACCCTGCCTCCCCTGGGTGAGAGAAGCATCTTCGCATTACCTTGGGGGCCATGCACATAGGGATCGACCGATTCCTTGCTGACATGGTCATGGAGGAGCACCGGATTGGGGGAGGGGGGGCGTGGCACTGCCTCCATCAACAACGGGCTGTCGTTGATGCGGCTCTAGAGCTGTGGGAGCGGTGCTAGGGTGCCTAGAGGCCCCGAGCCATCGGGATCCCCGGAGAGGTTCGTCGCGGGACATCAAGGATCATATCTCCCGATCCGGGGTCATCCCTACCCTTCGGAGGAGACGGGCCCTCCTATAGAGACCTCGATGGCTTGGTGCGCGAGCTTTCCGTTCGCAATCATGCGCTCACCTTTTCCAAAAAGGAGGTCGAGGAAGATCGCCACCGGGTCACCACCCAGGAGCGAGAAGTGTCAAAGAGATAAGAAGTGGTTAGGCTTCAAGAGGACGGAGATATCATGTAGAAGGAGCAACTGGAGGCCTTGAAGGCTGAGATGGGTGTGACATGCGAGAAGCTCGAGGAATGCTAGCTCAATGTCATGCACCATAGCGCCAAGATTGATGACCGCATACATCGCTGTAACGCCAAACTCACCGAGGAGTGGAGAGAGATGGAGGTGTCCATCAATAGGGAACTTGATCAGTGGCGCAAGGTTCTCCGGGAGGAGTACCTGCAGAAGGCCATTATGTAGGAGCAACGCAAGGTGGAGGAGCGTGTGGGCCAAGCCTATGCAGATCTAGACATCCTGCATGAGCTGTAGAAGTGCTGGGCCCTTCGGGATCATGAGGAGCTAGAATGCTGAATGTTCGAGAAGGAGTGGTGCAAACCGGGAGCTTGCCCTACATGCCACCGCTACCCTTCAGAAGTTTGGGATGACCGATTTTTACACCGGGCCCCTTACTGATGTTGATGAAGATGGGGCCTTCCTGGAGCTCTTCACTCGGATCACCACGACGCTAGAAGGAAGGGCTGCCCTCTATCATGCCTTCCACCTAAGGGAGTGCACGAGCATGCTGCGGGTTGCTGCGACCCAGGTCTTTTTCCATCTTCACCAGCATGACCTTAACTTCCCCTAGAGGAACCTACTGAGGGACGCGAGGCACCCCGGGGACTCCAGTAGGCGAGATTGTCCAAGTTGACCAACTCATAGCCGAACACATGGATGCCTTTGCCTCACGGTTCACCCAGGTCGAGGAGGGTGAGAATGGCTCGGCTCCCAGCGCTACCTCTAGAGCCATGGAAGACTCTAGCAACGGGGGCGAGGATGACACCTTCAGGAGCAGGTCGTTCAACGACGAGGATTCCTCCGATGATGATGCCTCGGATCCGCTGGCCTGAGGGGGTGTCGGGTGCTCCGGACGCCTCCCTGTTGATGAATAAGAACTTGTAGCCATGCGCTCTAATGACCCTAGGCTCACCCCTGAAGTGTCATATACTTCTTTTGTCTGTTCTTGAACCCTGACGATGTACGCAACCATGACATATTAGATTAGTGCTTTAGCTATTGGAGGGGATTCCCTCATGAGACGCCCCGTAAGCCTTCCGAGGGGAAGACCGTAGGAAAAATGCATATCCTGTTAGCCCCCTTCGAGGAGGAGACCGTAGGTCTAGCATGAACTTTGGCTGCTGGAGGGGGATACCCTCACGAGACGCCCCGTAAGCCTGCCGGGGTGAAGGCTGTAGGGAAAATTCTTATCCTGTTAGCCCCTCCGAGGAGGAGACCATAGGTCTATAGCATGAATTTTGGCTGCTAGAGGGGGATACCCTCATGAGCCGCCCCTAAGCGTCCTAAGGGGAAGGCCGTAGGGAGAATGCTTATCTTGTTAGCCCCCTCCGAGGAGGAGACTGCATGTCTAGCATGAATTTTGGCCACTGGAGGGGATACCCTCATGAGTCGCTCCATAAGCCTCCCGAGGGGAAGGCCGTAGGGAAAATTCTTATCCTGTTAGCCTCCTCCGTGGAGGAGACCATAGGACTAGCATGAATTTTGGCTGCTAGAGGAGGATACCCTCATGAGCCATCTTGTAAGACTCCTAAGAGGAAGGCCATAGGGAAAATGCTTATCCAGTTAGCCCCCTCCGAGGAGGAGACCATAGGTCTAGCATGAATTTTGGCCGTTGGAGGGGGATACAATCACGAGCTGCCCCGTAAGCCCCCTGAGGGGAAGACTGCAGGGTCCACGCTTATCCTATTGGCCCCTTAGAGAGGAAACCGTAGGGTTCACATGTTTTAACGCTCATTCCCGGCAATGAACGCACTCCAAACAGACCGTGCCACACGTGCTCTCTTAGTTCCGTGTAGGCATTATACGAGGGTCTCAAGCATCGGGAACCGTGGGTGAGGTGCCTTATTGCTAGAGCTAGTCTGAAAGTGCAGAGCTCGACACTTTAGGCCCTGATGTTGACGGGAGTGGTTTGGTGATAGACACAACCCCTAGCCCCCGCTCGCATGATGCATATACGAGAACGTGACGAGCATGTGGAATGAAAGGAACACTTCTGCAAATTCAACTATACCACGAAATAAAACATGCAAAAATGAGAGTGACGCCCAGTGGAATGAGCCCTCAAGAGGGGTGAAAAAACGACCTGGAGGCGGAAAATGGGGCGAGCTGATCGTCACCTTAGGGGGCTTGCTTGGGGGTTGCGGTGGTGACCTCGCGGTGTTGCGAGCTGGTGAACACTCTCAAGGTGTAACGCTCGTGGTACGGAGGGTCAGGAGTAAAATATGGTACCCAAGTCCCCGGGTGTCCTCTCGAGCTAGTTGCGTGGTTCTTTCGGGCGATGAGGCCTCCGCACGCCTATCCTTGATCTGCTGCCCTCTAGGTCATCGCGCTTGCTTCCCGGCCTACGCCTCCACTCTCACCTCCTCAAGCTTGCTGCATTTGCCGGTGTCGTGGCCCAGCCTTTGGTGGAAGGCACTGTTGGAGATTTGTCTCTCAAAGGAACCAGGGTCCAACAATCCCTTGGTTCAAGAGGGGGCTGAACACGCAACTCCAAGGAAACCCGACGATGACAACGGTGGCGGAGCAAGCACACAACAGAGAGGTGACATGGTTTTTTTACCTAGGTTCGGGACCCTAGTGAGGTGGTAAACCCCTACTCCTTCTTAGTTGTATTACTCGCGTGCTTCACGAGGGTACAATGGTAGGTCAGAGTCTAGGGTTTCAGATCTCAGGGACCGATCCCTTCCAAGATAGGCGAAGGGCTCCTTATATAGGGTGGCGTCGGGACTCTTCCCCGTGATTATTTGTGAGAAGGGCTACCACATTCCCACCTAATGGACTCTAATCTACCTTGTCTTCATGCGGCCGCCAGCCAGCTACTGTCTTAGGATGGTGGTCAGTCATCCTTCTGCTTTACATCGTCACTCCGGTCGTATTGCACCGAAACGGCTATGCGAGGCACTGACTCTGCCCTGCGTCACCCTCCTACCCCTTTGTGCTTTCTTTCCCTAGGTGGACCAGTAGCCGCTCGGACCGACCGGTGGCGCGTCGTCTTGTTGGGCGCACTTGGGGCCGGGGACACGCTCCTTCTTGAGGACTCGCCAGGAGGCTTCTGTAGCACACCTGAACCGGTTCTGGCACCCGTAGAGGCTCTGGGCTCCATTCCCCGTCTCAAGGATCACTCTCTTTGTGAGCCCTCGAGAGGGTATACCTGGCATACCTGGCGGTTTGACGAGGGAGTAGATAAGGACAGAGGGGAGGTATGGCTCAGGAGTAGCCGGTTGCAAAAAGGCGTCTACCCCTTTTCTCCTCCTCTCACGTGATCGACATGGGCTCGGGAGGCCTGGGGGTGTGGCAGCTGGGGCCAGACGGTCACACGGCACAGGTTGGGGCTCGGGGCTTCTTGGAGAGCAAGGATCGAGAGGAAAGGTGAGGGGGAGGGGTGGTTCGGTCAGGCTAGACCGGCAAGGTGGCTCGGCATGCATGGTTGGGTCGAGCGAAGGTGGCAAGGGGAGGGAAAACAGGGACCAAGTGGGTGGTGGCGGTTTAGGGTAGAAGGAAGGGGTGGTGAGTGTAGCTAGGGTTTAGAGATGTGTAGAGTTTAGGTTTGAGCTAGATAGGATATATAGGGTTTATAAATTGTATTTGAATTGATTCAAATATGTATGAATCCACAAATAAACTCTATCTATCAAGAGCAAGAGGTGGGAAAAGATGTCACCTTGCATGGGGTATTGAGGGTGGAGGAAGTGAGGTTAGGGGTAGGGTTTGGGTTCAGAGAGAAAAGACCTTGGTTAAGAGGGAAAACATATATTCCATGTACCATATGCATGTCACATATTCCCATAAAACCAAGAGAGGGTGCCCCTAGGATGGTGGAGGTCAAACAAACTTGAGACAACTTGACTTGATTCCAAAGGAACCATGCTCCACTCAAACATCAAATAAAAAGCCAAAACGAGAGAGTGGATGATGATCTTGCATGGCCCATGCATAAATAGTAAATACCCCCTCTAGTAGTGAAAACCCACTAGAATATCTCATGGCATTTATATAAGCAAGTTTCCCAAATTTTGGAATAAGGACCAACAAAAGGAAAGAGAGCTTGTTTACCACATGGTCTAAATAAAATATCATGCATGAATATAAGGTTGCCAAGCTGGTGGGTGTGAGCCACTAGGCATAATATGCCCAAAATTATATTCTTATACGAGCATTTATTCAAATTCAAACCATATGTAAGCTTGCCAAGGATTCCACTCACATAGCCTGCAAAGGTGGCTATATGGCTCTCCACATATTAATAATGTGAAAACAACACGATGCATATATGGGAGCATGTTGAAGTAGAAGTGGATCCATCTTAAATATATGTGAGCTAGACAAGAGCCAAAAGAAGTGCAAAAGCCCACCTATAGTTTGGATGGTGGGATTATGGGGTGGTGACAAAGAAAGGTGGTGGAGTTAAAAGAGAGATGCCCCCAACTCAACTTGGGCATGAGCAATTCATCAAGAAGCAAATACATTTTATAAGAACCAAATACAATTGATAAATGCATATGAGACAAAACCAAATGAAAAGAGTTTTATATGATGCTCAAATGCAATGTGGCATGATGACATGAGCATAATATAATTATGATGCAACAATTATATGTAGGAATGTAGCATATTATTATTAGACCATGTAGCATTACAACTGTTAGACAGATGGGATGCTATATGTTCCCACATAGTCCTGACCTAGTTAGTCCAATGTATAGCGTAAGTGGTAGCTATATCCACCTTGAATATCTTAAACTCCTCTTCGTCGAGTATCGGATTTTTCTTACTAATAACCTCCCAGATTTCACATTTGTCAATGCTATTCTTTACCTGAGTTTTCTAGCTGCTCAAGGTGTTGCTCATCTTCGTGAGGGCTAGTTTGTTCACCGGGTTCTTTCTCTCCAGGTTTCTAGACTGCTCTAGGAATCTATATCACTTGTGAAGCTTCTTAAGGAGGTTATCGACCAAAGCTGCATTGTCAGCATGTCTGACGTACTTCGTGTTGATCAACATGCTTTCCCGGACGATGCACCCGAGTTGTAGGCCGTACCCTTCGGCAAACACCTCCAGCACAATGGGTTAGCCACTTTTTGTGACTTTAGTGAACTCATCGCACATGGTGGCGAGCACTGGCACCTTCCGATCCTTATTTTCCTTCTTCTTCTTCTAAGAAGCGGTCGGGTTGCCGCTACCGCCATCCGTGCACTCGCCGCCATTGGTGGTGTCATCCTCTTCGCCGCTTCCTTCACTAGTTCCATCATAGTCATCTTCGCACCCTCGTAATCAGGATCTCCTCCCTCATTGCCCCCAGCAGCTCTGGCAATGGTCGCCTCCTCCTTCGGTGGTGGTGTCATCCTTATCTCCTCCTCCTCCTCCTCCTGTTGGGACCCCCACCAGAATGACTCGTCAGCCTGTCTAGCTTGTTCTTCGACGCCCATGTGCTTAGAAGGGCCGGACTCTATTAAAAAGAGGCAAAAATTTAGCACAAATCTCGGCCGAAAAATTCGGCATGACCTTTGCTAATTTTTTGACCTAGGAGTGCCCATTTCTCAACCGAAATGGAAGTGAATCGACACTTGGGACAAATGGGCAACTCAATGAAATCCCTGCAAGAAAAAATAGCCCCAGCCCCATTGACAGCCCCATCCTCATTGCCAACCCAAATCATCAATTTTCTACTAGCAGTAGTAGTACATCCCTGTAACAGCAGCACCATAGAACATCACCATTTCACTCATATAACATCATATATAACATCATCATATATATGACATCATCACCATATAACAACATCACCATATAACAACACCATATATGACAGCAGCATTTCATCTATATATGACAGCACCATTTAATCTAGAGGCAGCACCATATATAACAACATCACCATATAAAATTTTAACCATTACTATAGGTAGTAATAGCATTAACAGTAGCTAGTGAAATATCAACCAAGTAAAACTCTCTAAATAGCAGTAGCTCAGTTTCATAGAAAACAAAGCATGCAAAATTGCAAACAAATTTTGAACATCAATGGGCTGATGAATACATAAGAACACAACAACTACTTATCCATCAAAAAATGATAGGTTTAGTTTACTTGTAAACTTCATTGTTGAACTAATTAGGAGAAGAGGCTTGACGTACTCAGTAATTTCTTAAATCTTAATGAGAAGAATTAGTGTTAAAAACTTAAGATGAATCCAAATGTATCAAATTCAAGAAAGGGTCCATGTTATGGACAAAACAATTCTGATTGTATGGGTGCCTGGGTGGCCATGGTGGTCTAACTTGGATTTAGTACTATAGCTAAAAAAATACATCATTAAAGAAGAGACATGTTATTAGTTCATGTACATCAAGTGCATTACATATGGGTGCTCCTGTATTGGGACTTCACATCGACACAACTAAAATAGTTGCTTGTACTCCACTAACCCAATTCTTGGTTCTTAATATTCATGTTCACCTTAATGATATTTCCTTGGTCTGGCTGAGAGCAAGCCCCACAAAAAAGGTGTTGGCTCAGCCAGGAGAAAGCGCAAGTAGTCACAATAGGCAACTTATTAGATCATGTCAGAAGCCTTCGGTTTCATATTGTTGTATTCTTCAACAATTGAATTACTAATTAAAAAAGATTCTTTCAGGAAGATGATACTCTGCTTGAAATGGTAAATCTGCATGGCTCAAACAATTGGTCAACTGTTGCTCGTGCTATTCCTGGTCGTAATCGCAACCAATTCCAAGACATGTATAGTTCATAGAAAGCATGCTATTGGGTGGCTTCCATTTGATGTATCGAGATTCAAATGATTCAGCCTAGCATTTACTTGTTCCTTAACTAAACTCAACTGAAGTGACTTATGCATTCGTAGTTCGTATTCCTTTATAGTACCTGTCAGGATCATCTGCCACTATTGTGTTACTGATCCTTGGGACCCTCATTGTCAGCATGGCTTTCCTCTGTTACAACACCTGCGCATGTTCTATGCGAAAAGAATAAGTTCCATTTTTACCCTTTAGCTCTGATATTGTGACAATGTTTACCCCATTTTAATATCAAGCCACATTTTACCCCTTAGATGAGACCCTTGTGATGGTTTTTACCCTATTTTATTATATTATAAAAAAGGAAAATATGTCAATATGATGTGGCCATTTACTAGGCAGACAACTCGGCCTATATTCTCTAGGGGGTATCCCCTATGGTGCAGGAGGAGTGTGGTGCATCTGGCCACACATGTTTAGCAAAATTGGTGATTTCGTGTAATTTGAGTGAATTTTAAATGTTTGGGGTTTGCATCTGACAAGTACATGTCCAATTTGTCTACCCAAGAAGCTACCATGTCATCCTAACAAGTGGATCTAGCATTCTCAGTCAATAATGAAATGGGGTAAAAGCTCTAATAGTGTCTCAACCAAGGGATAAAATTGGCAATATTGCTAAATGAGGCGAAGGCTATCATGACTAGGGAGTAGAATTTACCCTCTGAAAAATAGTAACCATTGTTGTTTGACTCCATTTATGGCTCTATTATTATTGATAAAGGTTGGACAATTGTCTGATACTAGTATTGGGAACATTACTATGTGAAAGCCTATTCTTCAAATTTTCACAAACTCCAGTATTTCTACACAAAAATAAAAAATGTATCTTAATGGAGCACCAGTTGGATAAACCACAATAATAGAAACCTTATAAGTTTTTTAACAGACCAATTGGAAAAACAAAATGGCATGGGCATTGTAGAACAAGTTCTTAGTACTCACTCAAAGCTTTCCAAAGCATAATCACTAGCGTGCTATCATTCTCAAACTTAATAGGCAAAAGATGGAACAGTTTCCACTATGAAACAGTGTCTATCCAAACTCACTGAGCATAAAGAACTTGGGCTTGATTAAAATGGCAAATTTATACCAATCCAGTTGAAGAATCATAAGAATGCTGCTCAATTTGAGTTCAGAGAGGGCTGGATTAAAATGGAATGTTTTTTCATGTTTTTGCAGATTGCCCATGGTTGTTGAGGATGGGAGCCTCCTTGACGCCCAACTTCCATGATGGAGGCGAGAGTAAAAAAGCAGTGCATGCATCGGAAGAGCTTTGGTCGAGTAGAGCATCTGCATCTCTAGTTTTTCAGTGACAACCTCTTTTACCCTCATTCACTCCTCTTAGTCTCTCCCGCCTTACTCTCTTATGTGAGCAGTGACACGATAGAAGGGACCTTCAGGTCCTGGAGTCCTCTCCTCCCCTTCAGTGTGCGAGATCTACATCAGAAGAGTCCTCTCCTCCCCTTCAGTAGTGCATCCAAGCTGAGTATCAACAACCTCTGTCTAGGTGAGGACTCTTCTCTATCGCAACTGGGTAGTCAAATTAATTTTTTTGGCGATTTTACATCTCTCTATTACTTTTGCAGAGTTTCCCGTGGCGACAATGATTTGGTGCGACGTTCTGCTGCTTCCCGATATGGCTATGGGCTTTCGCGCCTCGCGGTGGTTTGCTATGTCTGGATTTTGTCCTAGACTCTCTCCATTCATTCACGAGGATGTCTTCTACTATGATGTGCATGCCAAGCCACAGACCAATATGCATGTGCATATCCCTCACCTTTTCGGAACCATCTCTTTCCGTCTATGAATCTTCTCTTCACACTTTTTTAGTCAGACACGCTTCCTGTCAGTGTTTCGTTGGCTTCATTTTCTTTGCCTATTCAGTCTACCAGTTGGAGTTTATCCCTCTTTGGATAAGGCGGTCACCGAATCGCAGGCAACAGGCAGTAGACCTGTACTTACAAGGTAAGCATTCAGTAGATTCTTCCTATTTAGACATGATAGATTGCGTAGTGGCATCTAATAATTTTGGTGTTTCTTCTGTGTAGATCAGAAGGGTAGGAGTAAGATATCGGTAGCATTCTTGCTTTGTTTCCATTTGGGATGAGTAGAGTAGTATATAAATTTGTATACCTATCATTAGGATACGTTGACAGATCTATAGATTCCTCCACTTATCCTAGGATAGTGGACTATCATTAGCACATAGACATCAGCGGTAGGAAGTTAAACATGTATGCTTTGTTTGCCAATCATTGCCTGCTTATTCTTTTTATATTAGACTACTAATTGATTTCCTTTTTTTGCAACGCAAATGTAATGCTAAGAGATATTGACGCATGCATATATGTCATGTAGATCATGCGTGGAGGGGGGACAAGATGTGTCGTGAATTGGTAGAGCAGCGTATCAGCCTCGCCCTATCATAGTTGCGATGCATACCTCAAGCATGAGCAGTCTTCTCCTGTACATGTTTTAGTTAGAGGATGCATAAAAAGAATTACAGAAACGACATATTACTTTCCTATGCGTGTACAAAAATGGTCTAAGTTTTATTCGATATGTATCCCTTAGGCAGTCAAAGTTGTATGTTTGTATTATGATAAAATGTCAAAGTTTAGGCAATATCTACATGATTGACTTTATGACTTGCATTTTATCTTCTATTTTGAACTATGCGACACACGCACCTCTCTAATTCTCCCTATCGACACATGTCCTGACTATTTCGTTAAACATTATGCCTAATACTCTGAGCATGTTGTTAAATGTTATACTAAACATATGTGTTCCCGTTTGCATCCTCCGTTGGAAAACTATCGATGTGATCTTCTTGCCAGGTCGCGATAGAACTTTGTAGTTCATCGAATGATTTAGTCATCAACTAATATCTCATCAAACGAATTGCCTTCCGATGTACCCTGGGGGCGCAGAAAGAGTTCTTACGATAGGAGAGTAGAGTATTGCATGTTTGTCTAAAAGGATGAACACGAGTGTAAGTGTCTACCTGTCAAAACATTTCTGCTTCTGGGTGCCATTGTACCGCTTTAGTGTTTGCTCATGTGTATGTTTCGTTACACGTATAAGCAAGTTTGGGAAATTCCGAGTCCATGACTAGCGCATGGATTGGACTGTTTCCTTCACACCCGAATGAAATATGACTATTTTGCGCACGCATGTTTAGAGCTATATGGTATATCACCTCGAGTGCTTCCTTCGTATCAGACGAAGTTTCTTTGTATGCAAGGTTTCATGAAACTGTGTCAAAGACGGTTCTGTTCGTGTTTGGACCTACAACATCAATAAGAAAATTGTCTAACATGCCAGAAAATTATAGCCATTGCTTTTCCACTAACTCACACTACTCTCATATTATTAGGTCTACAAACAAGTATTCTCATCAAACATTTTCCTGATAGCCGCGCTCTAGGGAGCGCAGAGAATGTGTACGACATAATGGTGCGAGGGCATTTTCAAGGCGCTTTCGGGCCCCACAATGTCATTGAATGACTCAGTTATCAATACATTCTTTCATCAAACATTATGTATGACAACCACGCCCCGGGGTACAAAGAGAGAAGTCTAGTTGAATGATTAAAAGTAGAAAAGCCCACCTATTGGGCTTTCCCGTAGGGAAGGACCCATAGGGTAAGGCAGACGGGGTGCGAGGGCCCTCCCCACCACCGGCTGGCCTAGGGCCATGGTGAGCACATGGGTGGGGCCCACCTACCGCTGACCATCCCTCTCCTACTCCCTCATGTTTAGTCCCACCCCGGGACTTTGGGGGAAGGGGTGCTCCTCTTTCCCCTGTATAAGAAGGGGAGATCCCTCTCCCCAAATCCATCTCATTGTATTTTTTACTTCCCTCTCTCTCCCTCTATCCCTCACAAGTGTGTTCCCCAGTTTGGAACATGCACAACAAGGTAGAGCTTTCTCCATGAAACACACACTGTCGTGCCATTGGAGTCGGTCCGGATCTTCGTCTTTTGTTGCTTCGCTGGACTCGAGCCCGGGAGACGCCTGTACACCAAACGTCTGTAGAACTTCAGAGGCACTACTAGCTGTGGTGCTAGATACTTGGACGCCTACTCGATCTTGAGGTCAGCTACGCTTTGGCTACATCAACAATGTTTGAATGGGCACGTAATCCCTCTTTTGGTCTTCAAGGGTAGAACACCGAATCCCTCTCATTTATTTACATCTGCATAAATATATCTTGGCAATGTCGTTCTTGTTGTTAGGAATTTTTTTGTTTTCTGCTATGGAACCCTTAAGTGGTATCAGAGCTGGTTTATGCGTAGATGTAATAGTACAAGTAGAACACATAGAAATATGTGGGCATTGATTTTCTAGTTGTTACCCTCTCACGTGTACTTGTTCATATCATGGCAATGTTCGATGAAGCACCCCGAACCAACCTTACGTGTAAGCTTATGTGAGACTGGTTCCACGCTCAAGATATTGCTTGTACGATATAAGGGGCTAGTGGGTCTATCTCTCCTACATTAGTTGATGTGGCATTCATAAAGGATGACCTTGAAAAGGGACTTAAAGCGAAAACTAGTCAATCCATGTTGTGGTTGATGTTCGTAGGTAAGAAACGGTTCTTGTGCGAAAGCCCATACATCCACATAAAACATGCAAAGATAAAGTAGAGGCATGTAACTTTATTTTAAAAGTTTTGTGATTTGTATGGTCTAGGTAAGTCTTTATGAAATGTAATAATGATGGAATGGAGGCGCCATGAACCTGGTTCAATGTCGGTGCACTCGATGGAGATCAAGGTGCAATGACCATAGCATATCACATAATTTATTTACATATGATGTTGATAACTTATGCATCTTATTCTGCTAGTATTATACTTGCGATGTATCGTTATAAGATGTCCCTCACACTCAATTCCAACATTCGTGTTCTCCCGTTAGTGTGCACGACTAAGACAATCCATCATTATGAAGAACATCGTGTTATTTGGGTGTTAGACATATTGACGTTCTCATACAGTTGGTGTAATCCGTGTTGCACTACAATACACTAAGGTTAATCTTGGCGAGCCTAACATTTATATACATGGCCTCGGAACACAAATGACTAAAAGGTTAAGCATGAGTCACATGATTGATGTGATTGACATGTCAATATCTACCTCTGAAGCTATACCATCGGTCGTGAAGATTGGGTGTGTTATAGTGAATTAGGATGGTGTAATCACTTAACAAACGATGAGGGGTGTTCATTTAAGTGGAAGTTCTAGTAATTTATTTGCATTAAACACAAACACATATTATGAACATAAATTTGATATCTTTCCAAATACCATTGTAGATGTCTCGCCCTACTAGCAACCTAGACCCTTTCCTTGAGAAACAAAATCTTAAGACTGATCGGTCAAATTTCATCGCCTGGTCCTGCAATTTGAGAATTCTCCTCGTTCCCCAGAAACTATCCTATCTTTTGGAAGCGCTAGGTGACAAACCCAAAGATTTTGCACCCTAGGACGTGAGGAATGTCTTCTAGCCCATGGTGGATGATTATGCTTGTGCCCAGAGTGGCATGCTCTATGCCATGGAGGTCGGCCTGCAAATCACTTTGAGAAGATGGGCGCTTATGAGATAATCACTGATCTGAAGGCTATCTTTGGACTACAAGCCAGGACTGAGGGGTCTGAAGCTTCGGAATTATTCTTCTCAGCCAAGATGGATGAGCAGAACAATGTGAGCAAGCACGTAGTTAAAATGTCTGGCTATTTTCAGCGCCAGAACACCTTGGATTGCAAAATCCTTGAAGAGTCGTCGATTGATAGGGTGCTACAATTGTTTCCCCTAGAAACAAAGGATTCGTCCTAAACTACAACATGTAGGGGATTACCAAAACCCTATATGAGCTGTTCTCTATGCTCAAGAATGTTGAGGTGGAAATCAAGAAGGAGCACACTATCTTGATGGTCAATAAGATCTTCGACCTTAAGAATCCCGGTGAGAAGGGTAAGGGCAAGAGGGAAAACCAAAGAAGGATGACAATCTTGTTCATGGTTCATCCAAGGCACCCAATTCTAGACCCAAGCCTGGCGTCATGTGCTTATATTTCAAGGGTGACAACCACTATAAGTGCAACTTCTCCAAGTACTTGGAGGATAAGAAGTCTGGCAAGATTGTCACCAAAGAGAGAGGTATATGTGAGAAACATGTTATTGATGTTTTCCTCATAAGTTCTAGGAGTAACACTTGGGTTTCGTATACTAGCTCTGTCGCTCACATTTGAAACTCTCAACAGGAGTTGAGGAATAAGAGGCGCTTGGTGAAGGATGAGGTGATGATGTGTGTTGGCAATGGACACAAGGTGGACATGATGGCTATCGGCACTCTCCCTCTTTGTCTACCCTCATGAATATTTGAATGTTGAATAAATTTTACTTTGTACATGTCTTGAGCATGAATATTTTGAGTGGATCTTGCTTATTGCAAGATTGTTATTCATTTAAGTCAGAAACAAATGGTTGTTCTATTTACATGAATGATGTATTTTATGCTCATGCGCTGGAAAGTAATGGTTTGTTCTTATTAAATCTCGATTGTAATGATTCGCACATCCATATCATTAATGACAAAAGATGTAAGCTTAGTGATGGTAATTCTATGTATATGTGGAATTGTCGTCTGGGTCATATCGATGTGAAAAACATGAAGAATATCCATTCAGATGGACTTTTAGAGTCCCTAGATTTTGAATCTCTCAACATATGCAAAATGTGCCTTATGTGCAAGATGAGCAAGACATCATTCTCCGGTATGATGGAATGGGGGGCATATTTATTGGGTATCATACATACTATTGTATGTGGACCAATGAGTGACTCAATGCACAATGGTTACTATTACCTCATTACCTTCATTGATGATTTGAGTAGGTATGGGTATATCTACTTACAGAACTCTGAAACTTTTGAAAAGTTCAAGGAGATACAGAGTGAAGTTGAAACTCAACTCGATAAGAAAATCAAGCCCCTTCAATGTGATCGAGGAGGCAAGTATTTGAGTTATTAGTTTGGCATGCTTCTCAAGACTTGTGGTATTATACCACAACTTACGCCAGTTGGAACACCATAGCATAATGGTGTGTCTGAGCGAAGTAATCGCACTCTATTAGATAGTGTGTGGCCTATGATGTCTCTCACTGACTTATCTATATCATTCTGTGGATTCGTGTTAGAAACTTCTGCATTCATTTTAAATAGGGCATCGTCCAAGTCCGTGAAGACAAAGCCATATGAGATATGACATGGTACGAAGCCAGAGTTGTATTTCCTGAAAATTTGGTGATGTGAAGCTTATGTTAAAAAACTACAGCTCGAAAAACTCGACTCGAAAGCGGAAAAGTATATCTTTGTAGGGTATCTAAAGGAAAATATTGGATACACCTTCTACAACAATACCGAGGGAAAAACGTTTGTCACTAAGAACGACACCTCCCTTGAGAGGGTTCATCGTGAAAGGTGTAAGTGGAAGGAAAGTAGAGCTCAATGAGGTTTTTGATCCTGATATCCAGATACCGAGAGGCACAATAGAAGATGTTCCTGCTCATCGATTGGAGTGGAAGAAAATGATGATCATGACACTCACATCGAGGCAACTACGGAACCTTGCAGGTCGATGACAGTATGTACTACTCGCGAGTGGTATGGAAATCTTGTTAACATGGTCATGTTAGTTTGACAATATGATGCAACCTACAAGGAAGCAATGGAAGGCCCTGAGTGCGAGAAATGGCTCGAGCCATTATATCTGAAATATGTTATAACTGTAGTTACTAATTAACGTGCGTTCATCCATCTCTGGTTTGGTGGATGTGTAGCGTGTCTCTATAGATCTTTGTAGATATTATCTTTTCCTGCAATTGTGTCACCCCAGGTTGTTCCCATTAGATGCATTAAGACTTGCTGAGTACCCCTAGGGTCTCACGCGGTAAATATTTGGTTCAGATGGACATGTTTACTCTCAGGAAGGCTACTGGGTGGAAGAGACCGATGATGGTGTTAACGACTATCTGGTGTAGAGATTCCGGGGATAGAGATCCATGAGATCTGTGGGCAGGATGTGCTTATTTTCAGGGCATTATGCCAATTTGCTTCTTATCCGTACTTGGATCATGTTTTCCGCTTCTGCTTAATACTTATTTGTGTGATGTATGAGGATGTATCCTAAACTATTATATTTATCTAGGATATCTAGATCTTGTCGTATGACGTTGAATATTTCTATTTCTATTGCTTTAGATGGTGTGGCTCTGATGCCTATTGTATGTCACTGACATACATACTCATTCGTGTATGTTTTGATCGCTTCACTTGTCGATTACACCACTCGCTCTAGTGCCGATGTTCTAAAAAGTGGGTGGGATGGTCGGTCGGTACGGTACCCTGCTCCACGAGGTGGTCCTACTGTGTGTGGCTGCGCGGCCCCACGGTAGTATGTCCTGTTCACTTTTGGTTCATCCATGATTGAGCGTAAGGTCTGAGGTATTGCACTCCTCCAAACCTATAATAGGATGGGTCCCAAAGTCGTATGTGGAAAGGTTACAAGTTACAATTACAACACTAATATTATGTTGGTTCCTATTTATTTCTTAATTTCCAAGACACGCTTTTATCTGTCGGATGCTTTCTGGACTTCTTTTATTCTTCATGGGCTTCGTGGGCCGTAGGCCTTTGTATGCCTAGGGTAGTTAATCTCGGGGACCTGACGTGTCATGCCCATATCAGTAGCCCTCGAGACTCCATCGGAATCATGGATTTGCGTTGAGTCTCAAAGACAATTTCAATCGTAAGTCGAAGATCCCTACAAGTAAATAATTTAATGTTTCATATATTTATTATCGTATGTATTTGGTATAATAGGCCTGATGAATCTGACGGATCGGGAATTAGTTAATTGATCTTAGGCGAAAACACCATGAACCTACATCAAATTCGAGTCCCTAGGATCGAACTCGATATTTACTAGCATAATTCAGTTCTAGCCACAGAGGTCTTATCGAATACTGAATTCTAGTGTTTTTGTTTTGGGTACCCAACACGTCCGTCAGGAGTTTTTCATCGTATCATAGATACGGGTAAGATACATGCATAACGCATTTGTGTGTGGTTACCAGGCCTCACAGGATGGATCCTGGGTCTTATCTTTATGTCGTGGACATGGCATTTAGACATGTTATTGCGGCGGACACAGTCTAAGGATTTTTGAATTTTTATCGACTGCCTTATTTGGCAGTTGGAATTGCTGAGGTTGTCAGCTTGTTTTCATCGAGTAAGATAAGAACACTCCAGATGGGAGTAACCATTTGAGGATACAGTTATGTAATTCTCATATGTTTTTACTTTTTCGACTCCGTTGGAGAATTGTGTTTTTTATCGGGTGCGCGTGCAACGCTCCCGATGGGAGTAGCCCCTCAGGCTATTAGTCGAATGCTTGAATTAGAGTGTAGGCTCAAAGAATTGTTCCTCATACTTGCCTTTATGTTGAATCCGTAGGAGGATTTTTTATTGGCTGCACGACAATCACTCTTGATGGGAGTAGCCCCCAAGGCTATGCTCGGGTGCTTGTACCAGAGCATAGGATTAGAGCAATATTTTCATCAGAGAAGATACTCCACTCAGTCCTTCGTTAAATCAACCCACAAAATTTATCGGGTGCGCGACATCGCTCCTGATGGGAGCCCCCAAGTCTATGTTTGGGTGCGTGCACAAGAGAATAGGCTCAGAGTCAATCATCGAGAACTATTCACCGTTGATTCATCGTTGTGCTCATCCAACAATTTCTTCACTTTCTAGCCATGCATATCGTTAGTTCTGACGAAGTTGGTGTGTCGTAGTTTCGTAAAACAAGACCCGATGGGACATTATAGTAGTGGGCCTGTGATGTAGTAATGATGACATGTGGGAGCGTCAATGGTGATTTTTGACCGCACGACCCCCTTTATGCTTGAAAATCGAGGCGCCGTGCGGATTTTCTCTATATTTACCATTGTAATTACTGCCCACAATTTTATCCTTTCAGCGAATCTTGCCATGTGTCTTCATCCTCTGTGTCTTGACGTTTCACCACCTCCATCTGAGGGCTGATCCTTTCGCTCCTTTTCTTCATAAGCTAAAGGTAAGATTTTTACTGCTCACTATTCCCCTTCGATGTGCACTTCTTCTTCCTCCTCGTGTCACATCTATGTTTCATCAATTCCTGTGCTTTCTTTTTTCTGTGCGCACTTATGCCTCACCTCCTAGTCACCATGGGCAAGAGCACGGGTGGCTCCTCCACTACTGCTGACATGGCGACAAGGGAAAGGGCGGTTGGATGGGATTCCTCCAAGTGCACCGGGCGGTAGCTGCGTGAAGTGCACAAAGATGGCCTCATGGAGGATGGTTCCTTCAAGGTTCCTGGGGATGAATCTACTCCAACGCCTGAAGTAGTATGGCGGTTAATGTTTCTCTCCTTCCTTTTCCGGGGTCTCTCTCTTCTGGCCCACGAGTTCCTTCGCGGCATCTTTTTTTGTGTAAGGCGTGTAGCTCTACCAACTCATGCTAAACTCCATTCTCCATGTTGCTTGTTCCATCAATATTTGCGAGTGTTTTCTCGATATCCATCCCCACTAGGGTTTGTGGAAATACATCTCCTATGTTCGCCAAAACACCACTGACACCGTCATTCATGATGTGGGAGGCACAATATTTTCCATTCGCCTAGAAGTTAACTATTTTGACTTCAAATTCATGGATTCTATCCAAGGGAGAAAGACTAAGTGGTTTTACATCAAGCACCAGCAAGTTCAAGGTCAAAACTTCAGGTTGGCACCGTTTGACCTGAAGAAAACTTGCCGGGGGCTCAATTCATGGGATCAAAGCCCTAGTGCCAAAGATATCGGAAATCACACTTCTACTGCACCGGATCAAGAAACCGTGCACCAAGGCTGGACGTGGACTATCAGGTTTGCAAATTATAGCTTATTTCCTTTAGGTGCACATCCAACCTATCCAGGATCGGTTGACTGGTATGTGGGCCTATACTGGCTAGAAGGACCCAATGAGAATATCAACAGAGAATCTTTCCATTGCTCTCCTCGAGAAGAGGGTACGGTCTTTCACCACCCTGATGAAGAAAAATCCTATTCCATCAGACTATCAGGTGGAGCCCTACGGGCAAAAGACCCTGCTGTCTGATGTAAGGTTGATTGATTTCTTTTGAATTTTCAACTTTCCCATGCGTTTATCCTGCGATAAGGTATTCTTTCCTGACTTTGGTTGTGCTGGTGCAGGAAGTGCATTCCCAAGATTTTGAGAGGGTACCCGCGGCTAGAAAGCGGAAGTGCTCTGAAGCCATCGAAATGGTCGAGGCCTCTAACGATTTGACGGGTTCAAAACCAAAATTGGTGAAACCAATGTCTTCAGCTCCTCCAAGGATGAATCTCTTCCGCATGACCAAAGATATATTTTCATAAGTGTTATTCTCGTTGTACTACTTTTTGTAGACTTGATGCTCTTCTCTGAATAAAGTCGAGTATTTGTTTACCAAAACAGGGGTGATGAGGATTCCCCATGACTACCAGCTGCTACTTCCATCGCGTCTCCCAATGTTAAGTCACTGATCCCATCGATGGATCTAGAGAACCCACAAAAAGTGTCTATGGGGGTGCTGAACCCGAAAGATGTGGTTGCTGCTCCTAAACCTCCGGCATCCAAGAAGAACAAAAATTGTGGTTAAAGGTGTCTATAGCCGAGAACCCCACCGAAGCGAACATGAAATATGTAAGTGCTATCCTTTTATTAATATTATAGCTTGCTCCTACTTTCTCCTTTCACATCCCTTAAGTTAGTTTTTCTTTGGGTCTCAGCTGTTAATGCGTGAAATGGTCAACATGTCATCCCGCTTCATCAAGATCCGTAATGATATTGAAGAACTCAAAGGTGTATCTTGTTTACTTGATGTTGTCCTTCCTGTAAGTCCGATGTTCGCTGACTCGATGAAGTTTGTATTATCCATCTATTGCCAAAGAATGCAAAACTATTCAGGACGAGGCGTTGAAGCGTGTCGAAGATCTTGAGGCCAAACTAAGGGTCGCAGAAAAAGCGCTGGAAGAAGCCAAACAGACTGGTAAAGATGAAGTCAAAGAATGGGAGAACCAAGCTTCTTCTATTGTTGAAAGGGGTGAAAATCTTCGGCAGCGACTAGAGGCTCTCAATACTTCCTTGACCCGTAAGTTGTTTGCTTATGTGCTGCTATTCTCGAATTTTTTCTTGATTTCCTCACCATCATGTTGCCGTGATTCTTTTTGTTGCAGAAATTACTAGCCAGTCTCTAACATTGGATGAGGATAAAAGATCTGATCCATTGTCAGATGTCATTGGCATCTTGGAGGCTAATATTGTCCATGAGAGAAATATTTTGATCCTTTCGTGACGTGATTTCTATAGTCTTCATGCCGAGATTTTTGCAGGCAAGGAGGTGCCCTCAAATCTTAATGATCCTGCTACTATTTTCAACGCCGAACCCAACCCACTGACATGATACAACATGATCCAGTCGAAGAGTGGTGCTAAAACTTCAATGGCCCTGACTATGGCACACGGTGAGAAGGTCGACTGGAAGAAGGTTAGGTCCTCTATTCTAGTCAACCACGATGGCAAAGAAGTTGGCCGAACCTCCTTCATTAAGAGGGCCAAGAAATATTCACAAATCTTTCTAGTGCTATGTGCGGGTCAGGAGATTCCTCCTTCCAAACCTACATCCAACACTCCTTCTGGCAGCATTACTCTTGTGACCAAGCCTTTTGTTGAAGCTCCTCTGGCCAGCACCACGCTCTCGACCAAAAAATCTACCTAATAGTATAGTTTCATGTTTTGTTGCTTATTTGTAATGTAACAAATTTATTGATCCGCACTTATCTGGCCTTCGGGTTGAAGAAAAAACTTTTGCTCTCTGTATGTATATATATGCATTGCTTGCATTGAGTTTACTGCTTTGTGTGTGCTTATGTATTTGTTGTTGAAACTCATGTTCTTTGCCATTTGTCCTGCCAGATACTTACTAATCCATCTGGTTCCTCGGAGGTTCCCCAATCTACGGGGTCCCAACACAATCGGCCGCGCCTGCAACTACTATTACCCACATTGTCGATCCACTATTGTATGTCGAGAAAATTTAACAAATAAAGGTGTTGTTGAATAATCTTCAGACTATGCAGGCAATGGTAGATGTATCACAGTTGAAGATGCGCAGGACTTTGGTATCTCCTAGAAGAAATATCTAGGGCGAGCGAGAAAAATCTTTGTCAGCTTCATGTAGAGCCCCCAAGTCCTATTGTCTAGATGCAGAAAGTAACCTTTTGATTTTCCCCCTAGGTACATGGTTGTGTGAGAAGGAAGAAACTCAGCATCTACACACCCAAATGAATGCTTTGATGGAGGCTTCTCAATGTGCGAGTAGCGATTTCTGGACTGACCACCATCTTGCCTATACATTGGCTCTTCTCTATGATCAAGGTGGAGGAATTTGTCGAGTGCCGCTGTCGGGTGCTGGCTATTGTGTATAATGCCATGTCTCCTTGAGATCCTCGGCCTCATGGTGTTTCTGAATTGATGGTGAAGTTTCAGCAAGGCGAGAGGATCTATATCTTTCTGGAGTTGCAGCTAGTTGTGGGTGAAAAACATGCACTTGCTTGGGTGCATGTGCATCATCCCACACATGATTTGGATGCTGTGTTGCAAGGATTGCCTTCCTCCGAAGGTGGGATGATTAGCATGGAGCCTCATTATGCGGCTTCTCGTGATTACGCAATTAGAATCATCCGCAGATGCGTCGAGGAAGACGAAGAATTTTTCACAGTGTAACTCTCAATGTATTCCCGCAAAGGGGCATGTAAATCATGTAAACTTTTTTATTCTTGATCGAATATATTTTGTTTTTCTTAATGTTTTGTTTGATGCGAAGTTGCCCTATGCGATACCCTTTCGTTTTCCTGATGCCCTCGGGCCGAGTCCGCTATTCAGGTCAAAGCATTGCACGTTTGTCGGTGAAGCCGAAATTTTGTAGCACTCTATTGGTGAATCCATTGAGTGTCGGGTGTATATATTTATTCGGATGAATATTGGTTGAGACCCCAAGTATCAGGTGAAAGTTCAGAATAACAGAAAAGGGACTGAGGCTGAGTTTCGGGAACTTAGGTTTATTTATCGTGAAATACAAAGGTACATGTTTTGGTGTAATCGCCTGGCCGTTGGCCGTATTGGAAGTACAGTACAAAGTCTTTTGGCTAAGAAGCCTGACCGTAGGCCTTATTGAATGTAAAATTGCAGAAAGTAAAGTCATATGCATAGAAATGTCACAACTGCACATAGTTCCACGGGATGGAGTACTTGACTCCAGTCAACTTGGAGCCGATATGCTCTTCCATGGATTACTTCTGTGACGATGTAGGGTCCTTCCCATGGTCACTCCAGATTGAGGTGGCCACCTTGTTTGAGGCGAAGGATCAGGTCCCCTACGACGAAGGTTCTACTGGTATAGGGTCGCTCTTTGTAGAGCGACGTATCGAGCTTCATCGATTGCATCGACGTCATCTTTGAGTGCTTCCCTTAAAGATTATTCATCGTACTCGATGACCTGAGGAGAATCATGAGTTACTTCGACTGGAAGGATGGCCTTCACACCGTGGATGAGAAAGAAGGGTGTTTCTTGTGTGGCATTGTTTCCTCCATAGGACAGAGGGTAACTCATCTACACAAGCGCCTTTTGCTCTATCGAGCGATATCATCAATATTTTCCTGATTCCATTGGTTACGAGACCATTGGCCTTTTCTACCTGGATATTGGTTTGTGGGTGGGCAACCGAAGCGTAGCTCACTTTTATGCCTGTCTCCTTGCAATAGTCCTTGAACTCATTGGAGGTGAAGTTGGTTCCGTTGTCAGTGATGATGCTATGTGGCACCGCGAAGCGAAACACTATCGATTTAATGAAGTTCATGGCCGAAGTTGCATCTTGGCTAGTGATGTGCGCTACCTCAATCCACTTTGTAAATTTTTTGACTACGACTAGCGGAAATACGTGTCCTCTAGGTGAAGATTTTTGGAGCTTGCCCACCATGTCTAGTCCCCACTGGGCAAACGGCCAAGCCAGAGGTATGGGAGCTAGTTCAGCCGAAGGCGCATTGGGTTTTGTAGCGAAACATTGGCAAGCCTCGCATGTTCGCATGATATATTTTGTGTCCTGGACCGCCATGATCTAGTAAAATCCTACTCGAAAGGCCTTGGCTACAATTGCTTGGATGCTGGCGTGATGGCCACATACTCCTTCGTGTATATCCTTGAGGATAATCCTCCCTACTTCGGGTGCAACACATCGCTATAGTACTCCTGAGATGCTTCTCTTGTACAGTTCTCCCTTGATGATTCTGAAGGCTTTGGAACATCATGTGATTCCTTGTGCTTCGACTGTATCTTTGAGGAGCTCTCCTTTCATCATTTGTGCTACATATGGCTGCATCCATGTGGGATCTATCATCATGATTTCTTCGGGATCTAGTTCTTCGTCGAGGGCGTACCCTTTTCCCTCCTATGCGGGTGTAGCTCCTGTGTCTCCTTTCGACTTGAACTTTTTGCATGCCTTGGGTTCTACGGCTTCAAGGGCCTTTTAGCTTTGATGGAGCGTTTCGTTATTTCTTCCTAGAAAACTCGGGGTGGCATGGGCATACAGAGGGATCCAATATTCACCAAGTTGTCGGCTTCCTCGTTGCTTGCCCTGCCTATGTGGAACACCTCGCACCCATCGAAGTGGGCCTCCATGATATTGTACATGTCTCGATAGGCGATCAAGTTGTCGCTAACAGCGTCACATGTGTTCATTGCCTATTTTATGACAAGGTTTGAATCACCAAATATTTAGAGGAGAGTTGCACCGCAGGCCTTATTCATACAAATGCTATGAAACATGGCCTCATACTCGGCTTTTTTGTTTGATGCATTCGGGAAGCTCATCTGAAGTATGTAGCGCATTTTATCGCCATGTGGTGACACTAGCATAACTCTGGCTCCTTCCCCTTCCGTTCTCTTGGATTCGTCGAAGTGCATAGTCCATCTGTTGGAGAGGTCTAGAGGACCGATACATTGGAATTATGTCCAATCAGTGATAAAGTCAGGAAAAACCTAAGACTTAATTGTCTTTCACTTCTCATACATGATGTCATGAGGGGATAGCTCGATGCCCCAAAGGGAGACACGCCGTATGGCTTCTAGATTGTTGAGTATGTTGGAGAGGGGTGCCTTGTTGACCACCACTATCGGGTGCTCTGAGAAGTAGTGGCGTAGCTTGCGTGCTGTCATGAAGAATCCATATGCTAGTTTCTAATAGTGCGGGTACCTTCATTTTGACAAACAGAGGACCTCACTGAGGTAGTAGACTAACCTTTGGACACCATGATTTTTCCGTTCGTCGGGTCGCTCAACGACTAGAACCGTGCTGACCACCTGATTGGTGGCAGCGATGTAGAGCAGTAGGGGCTCCTTCTCTTTTGGCAACATGGTGACATGGGATGTCGAAAGTGTTTTGTTGAGAGCTTTCAAGGCTCGCTCGGCTTCGTCTATCCACTTGATGTTTTCAGATTTCGTCATCAGAGCATAGAGCGGGAGTGCTTTTTCGCCTAGCCGAGCGACGAACCAACTCAGTGCCACGACACACCCAGCTAGCCGCTGCATGCCACGGAGATTTGTCGGTTTCTTCATGGTGAGGATGGCCTGTATTTTCTAAGGGTTTGCTCCATTCCTCTTGCCTATACGAGGTACCCGAAGAGTTGTCCTGCAGGGATTCCAAAGGAGCACTTTGTCAGGTTGAGATTGATCCAGTACATATCGAGATTATCAAATGTTTCATGGAGATCATTGATAAAGGTCGATTCCATCCCTGTTGTTGCCATAGAAAGAGTTCCACAAGGGAACAAGGGGTCCAACAAGCCCTGAGTTCGAGAGGGGCTGAATCACACGTTCCAAGCTTCTCGGCGATGGTGAAGGCCGGTGCATGGACACGATAGAGAGGTTGACATGTGTTTTTTACCCAAGTCCGAGACCCTCGTGAGGAGGTAAAGCCCCTTACTCCTGCTTGGTTGTATTGATCTCGGTGCTTCGCGGGGGTACAATGGTGAACCAATGTCTAGGGTTACAAATTATTGGAATCGACCGCCTCTAAGGTAGGTGGAGATATCCTTATATAGGGCGGCTAGGCCTCTTCCCTCCAATACTGGACGACAAGGGTTACCACATTACCGACATTGGAAAGTGTTAGGATTCCTCGTTTTCCCCTTGTCCATGAGTTGGTCCCCACGGGAGGTAGTGGCCTGCTGTTGAGGTCACCGACGACTCATGTTCTGCTTTGTCATGTCATCCTGGTCTCCTTGCACCAAAGTAGCAATATCGGACCTCGGCGTAGCTCCCGCATTGTCTTCCTACCTTTAATGCTGAAGCAACCAAGCAGAGAACCACTTTCTCGAGGCAGTCCGACATCAGCTTGGACCGACCATTTCACCCCTCGCAACATGGGAGTTGGGTATGTATCCATGGTACCAAAGACAATCCCTCGTTAGTGGTCAAGGGCCATGGAGGGGACTCCCTTAGTGTCCTTCTACCTCGGCCACCCTCGCCTTCTCTCCCAGAGGCTGCCGCCCCTCCTGAGGGTGGGCAACACAGGTCTAGCAAATTGATTGGACATGGTACCCACGGTGCCAGTAGTCCGACAGTAGCCACAGGTCGCTTGTCAGGCACGCTACCAGGGAAAGAGCGGGAAATTCAAGAGACCACCCGGTGCTAGGCCCACGCCTGACCATGTCAGTGCATGTCCCTCTATGCGCTAGCCTGTGTCTTCCACATGTTCATAATCTGAGGTGGTGTCCATTGGACACATGACCCATCGCTTCCGCCGGTTCTTGGGGATTGGGTTACCCATAAAGTCCTAGACCCGGATGGGGTTTTGCCACTTCGCTTTCCTGCAGACGACCATCGTCCAATCCTGCCTCGCTGCCACACTCTCGACTTCCAAAGCTCCCGAGATGGCGCCCAAGAGAGCACACAACCCTCCGGGCGCTGCGAGCTTCTCCACTACGAGCATTCGATTCTTACCGACGCCATTGGTCTCCAATGAGGAGAGCTTGGAGAAGGTCAGGCGCCTGATGGCCTCCGCCATGAACAAGTGGGGCGGCTCCAAGGCATGGTGCATCGGGGTCAGTTGCGACGAGTGGCCCACCTCCGTGTTTCTAGTCTTCATGCACTACATCACCGCCGGTCTTGTTCCCCCTTTCTCACCCTTCCTCCTTGCCATACTGGAGCATTACTACATCCAATTGCTCCACCTTCATCCATGGAGCGTGACCCTCCTGGCCGCCTTTGCATACTGGTGCGAGGTATTTATGGGCGTGATGCCCTGCCTGGCGCTCTTTCAGCACTTCTTTTGCTTACGTGTCCTCTCGTTGGAGGACCGCCTTGGGGGCGTCGGGTTCTTCGCTGATGGTGGCGAGGGTTTTCTGCCTCTCTCCATCCTGGTGGTGGTGTCCGAGTTCTGCCAGGACTGCATCATTATGGACGCCTCTCAGATGCTTCCTCAGCTCCATGTTCCAACGAGGGAGGTGGTGGAGAACCCTGGTTGGGCCCAAGCTGATGCCTCCTGCATGAGTTCCGGACCCCTCGCGAGGCGCGTGGTGGACTAGCAGGGCCAAGGGCTTATGGGCGAGATGGTGGTGACGGATTTTCTCCGCTAGCAGGTTGCACCTCTCTAAGAGCACAACAAGGGTGTTTGGGACCTAGCCTCGCCCCAGGACATGATTTGGCTGTCCCCGGGGCTGCGCTCTAAACAAACGGTGGTTGCCCTGACGCGGATGTTGCTTGGCGAGCGAGTCGTGCCCGAGATCCCCCTGGGGGCTCGTCCCCTGTACTTGTAGGGCGTCGTCCACCCCTCCGCTTGGGGCTTCCTTCCTTCGACGTATAGGAAGAGGTGACTCAGTTGTGGGGGTTATCCGAGGGGCCCTCCGTTCCGTGCTAGGCGCAGGATCCCATGCCCGGGCTAGTCCTCAAGGGCTTGGTGCCAGGTGGCCATCGCACGACTCCTCCCATGATCGGGGTGGACGGTGCCACGTGGGCGGAGTGCTCCGTCGTCTCCGTGTCAGGCGAGAGGGCGGCCTTCGTCCCTCCTAGCTTGAAGAGGGGCAGCTGGTCTTGTGCCGGTCGTTTAGGCGAGCAGTGAGTTATCCTCTCGAGGACTATGCTCAATCGCCGTGGGTCCTCTCGATGTCAAATGGGTCCGCTCCTCTTGAACGCAGGAGCGAAAATAAGAAGAAGAAGCAGTCGGGGATGCTGGCCTTGCTGTGAGCAGGTGCCGGAGGATCTGTGGTGGCCGCCGCTGCCCCGAGTTCCCTCGTGGAGCGTCTCCCGCTGCGCACTGCCGGTGGTGACCTACCTCCCCCGCAGATCGCGGTTGGGGCCTTCAACACTTGGGAAGCCCCTGAGTCGCTGCTGGAGGTCACGCTTACGCTTGTCGCGGGGGGCGAGGCCCACACGGAGAGTCCCGCCCCCACCTCTCCGCCCATCCTGGCTAGTGGAGATACGAGGTAGCGTCTTTGCCTGAGGACCTATCGGCCCCGACAGCGGTTGTCGACGACGCGTGTGCCGCGCCACTTCCAGACCTCGTGGATGCCCATCAAGCTACCATGAGCCCCTCCGGTAGCCGAGGAGGACCTTCGTGCAGGGAGCCCTGTTGCGGACAGAACCATGGACCCAAGCATGCTTGCCTTGGGGATGGACCACCCTGCCTCCCCTGGGTGAGAGAAGCATCTTCGCGCTGTCGTGGGGGACATGCACGTCGGGATCGACCGATTCCTTGCTGACGAGGTCACGGAGGAGCACCGGATTGGGGGGCGTGGCACTGCCTCCATCAACAACGGGATGTCGTTGATGCGGCTCTAGAGCTGTGGGAGCAGTGCCAGGGTGCCTAGAGCCCCCGGGCCACGGGGATCCCCGGAGAGGTTCGTCGCGGGACAACAAGGATCATGTCTCCCGATCCGGGGTCATCCCTACCCTCCGGAGGAGACGGTCCCTCCTATAGAGACCTCGATGGCTTGGTGCGCGAGATTTCCATTCACGATCGCACACTCACCTTTTCCAAAAAGGAGGTCGAGGAAGATCGCCACCGGGTCACCACCCGGGAGCGAGAAGTGTCAAAGAGAGAAGAAGTGGTTAGGCTTCGAGAGGACGGGGATATGATGTAGAAGGAGAAACTGGAGGCCTTGAAGGCTGAGATGGGTGCGGCACGCGGGAAACTCGAGGAATGCGAGCTCAATGTCGTGCACCATAGCGCCAAGATTGATGAGCGCATACATCGCTGTAACGCCAAACTCACCGAGGAGCGGAGGGAGATGTAGGTGTCCATCAATAGGGAACTTGAGCAGTGGCGCAAGGTTCTCCAGGAGGATTACCTGCAGAAGGCCATTATGTAGGAGAAGCGCAAGGTGGAGGAGTGTCGGGGGGATGATCCCCAGATACCCCAACTAGACAATAAACGTGCAGTCGGATCGCGTCCGACTGACCAGATGCAGCCGGACAAGGCAAGCCAGGCCGGCTACCACACGGTAGCCGGATCAACAAGAAGTAGTCGGCTACGGCGATGTAGCCGGAACCAATCAAGGAGACAGGACGACTTGCGTATCAGTGCACGGTATGCCTAGTATGATGACAAGACTGACAATTCCTAGGCCATATTGAAGACTTTGCGAGGATGACGCAAGAATAGTGGCCCGATGCTGACAACAGCTCGCACGACGTCCACTGTGCCTACGACAGCCATACTGCTCACACTCTGATGGGACATACCATACGGATACTGTTAATGACCGTCGGCTGGGACCCGCATGTGGGGCCTGCCAGTCGGATTGGCCAGTGAGACTGTTGCCTCTCTGCCTATATAAGGAGAGGCAAGGCCTCAGTAGTAAGGGTTGCTCTCATTGCATTTAAGACAGTAGCTAGAGAATACAGCTCAAGGAGCACTTGTAGTTCTTGTATCCCCCATTGTTAGATCCGACAGGAGTAGGAGTTTTACCTCATCACGAGGGCTCCGAACCTGGGTACTTCCTGCGTCCCATTACGCTTGCTGGTATCCAATCCCTCCTGTGGACACCGTCGATAGCTTCCCTGCTAGTCCCCACACCTCTATCTAACCTTCTTAGGTACTATCATTCCCAATACAACGATAGTTGACGCCCACCGTGGCGCGAGATGGCTTCGACCGGAGTCACGTTCCGCATGGGACCCCGCACTTCATCCGGTGAGCGCGTGGCCTCTGGTCTGGTGCTCACGCTCGGCAAGTTTGACTGTGTCATCGACAAAGCTTCCTGCTTCGCCAGAACCTCCTTCCCGGCGAACGACACCGTCCTGCTATTCGGCGACCTCCCCGTCTATGTTGCCACCGTACCGGAGCATTTCCCCAAGGAAATCGTCTCTATCGTGGGGCTGCCGCATCCAGGCGGTAGCGCCTCTGTCCCGTCCTGCGGCATGGAGGTCATGATGGTCGGCTCTAGCTCTCACCCCCGCCAGCCGCGGGAGCAAGGCGCAGACGAGGTCAGAAACTCCGCTCCTCCGCAGCCTCAGAACCCAGTGGAGGATGCCATTGATAGGCTCCTGAAGCCGGTTATCCTCGGGGATAACCCGGAGGAGGCGGAGGCCAACTTCTCCATGGAGAGACAGATCCTCCTTCAGGAGGCCATGGAGCTGGCAGCAACCCGCAAGCAACTCGAGATCACCCGGCGTGAGTATGACTGCACGCATGGCTTCACTCCGGCTACCGTGGAGCCGAGCCGACGCCGCCAGGTACGGCGTCGAGGTGGCGAGCTAGGCAGTAGGATGGAAAAGGATGGGGAGCTGGATCCCGCGCTCGCCCTCATCCGGCCCACCTATAGCATGCCCATCAAGAACTTGCGCGCGGCGCAAGCCGCGGCAGAGGAACTACCCAATCTAGAGGGCGAGGAGCGAGCCCGCTAGCATGCTCGCCTGCAGGAACTCCTCCGCATCACGGACGATCAGACCGACACCAACCGACAGATGCAGGAGGACCCCAGCTACTCCAGGGGGAGCAAGTTGCCTGCCAACAGCAGGGGCGCGCCGCGCGACACCCAGCAGGCGTCCTCCCCTCAGCCAGCTAAGGCCCACAGCAGGCATCGCGGCTCTGGCAACAAGGGCCAGCCGCGCCAGGAGCAGATGGTGAATAGCAACCCGCCGCCTCCCCCTCCACCGACCAGAGCGCCCAGACCCGCCGGTTCCCGTATCTCGGACCGGGTGGGAGCGCCCAACCCGGATTGTCCGGATGCCCGTGACCGCATCGAGCTCCTCGCTCAAGCGTGCGTCACGGAGGAAGAAGATTCTACCGATCCGGTTTGTTTCGGACCCTGCATCCAGAACGAGCCATTTCCGGACAAGTTCTCCCCGCCCAGGGACACCGCCAAATACGACAGCAGCATGAAGCCGGAAGATTAACTGACCGACTATGCTATGGCAGTCGGCATCGCCCATGGGAACAAGCGCACAGCCATGCGCTACGTCGCCCTTATGCTAACCAGGTTGGCAAGGACGTGGCTCAACAACCTTGCGCCCAACAGCATCAATGCCTAGCCGGACTTCGAGAAGGTATTCGTCCGCAACTTCAATGGCACGTACAAGCGTCCGGGCGCCCACACGACCTGGCCTTGTGCGTCCAGGGTGACCGCGAGACTAACCGTGAGTACCTCACCAAGTGGACGGAGTTGTGCAACACCTGCGAGGGCATCCTGGAGAGCCAGGCCATAAGCTTCTTCATCGAGGGTTGCCGAGAAGGCACCATGCTTCGCCATCGGCTACTCTGTGACGAGCCGAAAACCATGGCGGAGCTCATGACAGTTGCGGACCAGTACGCCACGGCGGATGCGGCCATGAAGAAGCCCCTCCGAGTAAATGCTGACGGGCGTCCGACTCCTACGGAGCTGGCTCGTGACTGTCAAAGCAATCCGGCTAGCGAAGCCGGATCCTCTAGATGCCACGGCAATGACAACCGGTTTCATGGGGACCTCCAAGCCGGACAATAGAAGCCTCGCTACCACGTGCGGTAGGTCAATGCCATGGAGGGTGCGCCCGATGCACCGGCTAACGATGCAAGGATGCAGAAGCCACAGCTCACCTTCGACCAGATGTTTGACGGCCCGTGCAAGTGGCACATCGGTCCCTTCAAGCCGGCTACTCACACCACTCGGAATTGCAGCTAGACCCGCCAGCTAAAAGACCAGGGTAACCAGCCTCGTCTCCCCCCGCCCCTCCTAGTGGACCACCACCACCGGCTAGGGGAGCCGGCAATGATGGTAATGGCGGCAACAACAACAACGTCTACCCCTAGCCACACACCGCCTACCACATCTTCAAGACGGAGCCGGACGACAAGCACAGCCGCAGGCGACGCTCCAAGGAGGCCAATGCCATCGTCTCTCCGGTCCCCCAGTACCTGAACTGGTCAGAAACACCCATCACCTGGAGCCGCGCAGACCAGCCGGAGCAGCTGCCGACTCCCGGGGGCTATGCCATGGTGCTCGAACCCCTCATCATCTCCAACGCGCGTACCTGCCGATTCTCGTAGTAGCCTCAACCTCCTCTACTAGTCCTCTCTGGAGAAGCTGGGCATTCGTGAAAGCGACTTGCGCCCGACTACCACAACGTTCCACGGCGTACTGACGGGGCCAGCCTACGCCGCGCTGGGGAAAATCTAGCTAGACGTCATCTTCGGGACCGAGGAGAACTTCCGCCGCAAACCAATCTGGTTCTAGGTGGTAAACCTGATGAGCTCCTACCATGCTCTCCTCAGGTGCCCCGCCCTCGCCAAGTTCATGGCCGTCCCCCACTACACGTACCTCAAGACAAAGATGCCAGGACCCCACGGCGTGATCACCATCGTTGGCTGCTTCAGGCGGTCGATGGAGTGCGCCTCAGCCGGTTCCAAACTGGCAGAGGCCCTCATCATAGCCGAGGAGAAGCGCGTGATCATGCGCAATGTGGCCATGGCCCAGCAGGACATGCCGGCTAGCAGCAAACCGGCTGGAGAAGGAGCTTTCCAGCCGGCAAGGGAGACGAAGAGGATCCTGCTCGACCCATCCGACCCGACTAAGTTCGTCACCATTGGTGCCGGCTTGGACAGCAAATAGGAAGGCGCGCTCGTCGACTTCCTCCGTGAGAATCGGGACATCTTTGCATGGTCCCCCAAGGACATGCCGGGTGTGCCGAGGGAGTTCGCCGAGCACTCACTTCATGTGCGGCCGGATGCCAAGCCGGTCAAGCAACCTCTGCGCCAGTTCGCAGAGGAGAAGAGGAAGATAATTGGTGACGAGATCACCCGGCTCCTTGCAACCGGGTTCATCATGGAAGTATACCACTCGGACTGGTTGGCGAACCCAGTCCTGCTGCTGAAGAAGAACAGGACCTGGCGCATGTGTATCGACTACACAAGCCTGAACAAGGCGTGCCCGAAAGACACCTTCGCCTTGCCCCGTATCGATCGAGTCATCGATTCCACGGCCGGCTGTTATTTGTTGTCTTTTCTAGATTGCTATTCTGGTTACAATCAGATCCGGTTAAATCCGGCTGATCAGATTAAGACATCATTTATCTCCCCCTACGGGGCTTTCTGCTACGTAAGCATGCCTTTCGGTCTAAAGAATGCAGGCGCTACCTATCAGCGCTGCATGCAGAAGTGCTTGCACTCGCAGATAGGCCGAAACGTGCATGCTTATGTGGACGACGTGGTCATCAAGACCAAGGAGAAGTGCACCCTCCTCGAGGATCTGGGAGAGACATTTGGCAACCTCTGCCAGTACCAGATGAAGCTGAACCCAGAGAAGGGCGTCTTCGGAGTGCCATCCGGTGAGCTCCTTGGCTTCCTCGTATCACAACGAGGCATCGAGGCAAATCCGGAGAAGATTGCGGCAATCGAGAGGATGCAGCCGCCAACGAGCCTCCTTGGAGTCCAAAAGTTCACCGGATGCCTTGCCTCCTTCAGTCGTTTCGTCAGCCGGCTGGGGGAGAAGGCACTCCCGTTGTACCAGCTGATGAAGAAGACGGACAAGTTCTCCTGGACTTTGCAAGCCGACACCGCATTTCATGACCTCAAGCGCATGATATCCACAACGCCGGTTCTAGCCACGTCGGCTAGCAAGGAGACGATGTTGCTCTATATAGCAGCCATCAGCCGGGTCGTCAGCGTCGTCCTGGTGGTGGAGCGCCCTGAGGAAGGCAAGGCTCAGCTGATTCAGAGGCCTGTCTACTACCTCAGCGAGGTTCTCTCCCTCTCCAAGGAGAACTACCCCCACTACCAGAAGATGTGCTACGACGTGTACCTGGCATGCAAGAAGATCAAGCACTACTTCTAGGAGCATCCGATTAAGGTCGTGTGCACCGCACCCGTTTCGGAAATCATCGGCAACAAGGACGCCACCGGCCGAGTCACCAAGTGGGCCACCGAGCTCGCCGCCTACTCCATCCAGTACGAGCCCCGGCTCACGATCAAGTCACAGGCATTGGCAGACTTCCTCGTCGACTGGGCTGATACCCAGTATTTTCCACCGTTTCCGGATTCGGACCATTGGAAGATGCATCTCGACGGGTCGAAGATGCTCGGGGGCATGGGAGCCGGCATCGTTCTCACCTCGCCCAAGGGAGACCGGTTGGAGTACGTGCTGCAGATCCACTTCAAGGCCTCCAACAACGTAGCCGAATACGAGGCGCTGGTGCATGGACTCCGGCTAGCCAAGGAGATCGGTGTCAACCGGATCCTTTGCTTTGGTGATTCAGATCTGGTGGTGCAGCAAGTGTCCGGAGAATGGGACGCCATAGATGCAAACATGGCCCTCTACCGGTTCCACATCCAGAAGCTCAGCACCTCCTTCGACGGATGCGAATTCCACCACGTCCCCCGCGTCAACAACAAGGTAGCCGATTAGCTCGCCCGAATCGGATCCACCAGGCAGGCGATCCCACCGGGGGTCTCCTTGGAGCACCTACGCAAGCCCTCCATCAACCCGTCACCTGAGTCGGATTCCATCATATGGGCAGGAACAGCTCCGGCTGATGGAGCGGCAGAAGCGGAGCCGGCAGAACATCCAAAGAAGAAGAGCCGCACAAACTCCGGAAAGGCAGTGGCCTCTAGCTCGCAAGACCCGGGGGCTGCCGGTTCGTCAAGCAGCTCGGGGGTTGCCGTCCCGGGTACGTCACCCGGACGACCCCCCCAACATCCATCAACCGGAGAGCGGGAGAATCCTCGTCATTCGGGAAGTGCCATCCTAGGCACAGCCCTTCATGAACTACATCGCCAACGGAGAACTTCCGGATGACGAGGTGGAAGCCAGGATAATCCGCCGCCACGCGCACACATACACCATCATCAACGGCGAACTGTACAAGCGCAGCGTGCCCGGCATTTTTCAAAGGTGTGTCGATGTAGACACGGGCTACCGGCTACTCAAGGACATCCACCAGGGCGAGTGCGGGCACCACGCTTCATCAAGGGCGATAGTCGCCAAGGCCTTTCGCCATGGTTTCTATTGGCCCACCGCCCTCGAGGACGCTGAGCAGCTGGTCCGCGCGTGCAATGCGTGCCAACGCTTCGGGCAGCTCAGGCACATGCCAACTTCGGTACTCAAGATCATACCAATCACCTGGCCCTTCGCGGTTTGGGGCCTCGACATGGTCGGTCCCTTCAAGCGAGCACGTGCGGGTATGAGCCATCTGCTGGTGGCGGTGGAAAATTCACGAAGTGGATCAAGGCCAAGCCTATCCGGAAGCTGGACGGGGCGACAATCGTCACCTTCTTCACCGACAAAATCAACCGATTCGGTTACCCCAACAGCATCATCACCGACAACGGCGCGAACTTCGCCAAGGGGGCCATCGCTTGGTTCTACAGCAACAAAGGCATCCGGCTGGACCTTTCCTCCGTTGCGCACCCGCAGTCCAATGGGCAAGTCGAAAGAGAAAACGGCTTGGTGCTAGCCGGTATCAAGGCGCGCCTCATTGAGCCATTGGAGCGGTCACCCGGATGCTGGATCGAGGAGCTTCCGGCTGTGTTTTGGAGCCTCCGCACCACACCGAATAGATCAACCGGCTACACACCATTCTTCCTGGTCTATGGATCAGAAGCCGTCCTCTCCGCGGACATCGAGTTCGACTCACCGTGCAAGCTCCTATACGAAGAAAAGGCCAACCAGGAGGCACGGGACGACGGACTGGACCTCCTGGAGGAGGCCCGCAAGCTGGCTCTGTCCAGGTCGGCCCTGTACTAGCAACGACTATGCTGCTACCATTCAAGCCGGATCCGCCCAGTCGCGTTCCGCGAGGCCGACCTCGTTCTCCGGCTGGTGCAAGACACGAAGGGCATGCACAAGCTATCGCCACCTTGGGAGGGCCCCTTCATCATCAGTCGGGCACTGCCCAACGACTCCTACTACCGCATCAACACGCAGCAGCCGCGCAAGAACAAGATGGACAAATCAGACGAGGAAACCGAGCGTCCCTGGAACGCGGCCCTGCTGCACCCGTTTTACACCTAGTCGCCAGACAGTGTATGTATCCCGCCAACTCTATGAATGAAAATTTGGACCCATACGAGATGCAGACCCGTTGCTAGAAATGTGTTTTGCATATGTTCTTCGGTTTTGATTTTCCGGCTCCGGCAACACCTACTCGGGGGCTCGCCGGCTGGCCCGCCCTGCTAAGTCAACAAACCGACTGAGTAGTGTGCGACGATGTCAGAGGCCCACTCTTCGTCTCAGCTACAGACCGCAACCCGGCTGTCCGGCTAGCAAGAGCAAAAGCCCGAGGCATCCCACACGAAAAACAGGGAGGAGACGCGACAGACCAGGTGTCCTGGCCTTGCAACTAACTTAAGCCAATCCGGTTACTAAGCCGTTAGTACTGTGCGCGATGTATTGTCAACTCCCTTCGATTCCGGCTGCAGACTGCAACCCGGCTGCCCAGCAAGGACACAGCGAAAACAGCAGAGCACACGGGAAAGCGACCAAGTGTCCAGAAAGGCGCAAGCTAGTTTTCGAAAAAACAAACCTATTCTCCGGCTACAATTTGGCAGACTAACCTATTAACCTGTGAGGATGTAAGTGTATGTGTATGCATATTCTTGTCTGACTACCTTGAGTCGGAGTCCAGGAAGAAAAGGAGAAGAAGATTCGAAGTCCTTGCCTTCATCAAGCGCTTCGAATCTTGGGGGCTACACCCACTAGGTTCGCTCGCGCGCCCCTAGTGGAATCTTGTAGTTCCCGACCGGCTAAAGGCGTTTAGCCGGCCGTTCAGAGCCCAGGTGAGGGCAAGGGCAGGAGCTACGGCAGGCAAGGAAGATTCGAAGCACCTGGCTACGCCAGCTACTCTGAATATCGGGGGCTACACCCAGTGGGTTTGCTCGCGCGCCCCCACTAGAATGTTAGTTCCCCCGGCTAAAGGTGTTCAGCCAACGAAAGCAACCGACTAAGACGAGTCTAGTCGGATAAAGATAGAAGATTTGGGAAAAGAAGGAAGATTTGAAGCACCTGGCTATGCCAGCTACTACGAATCTCGGGGGCTACACCCCGTGGGTGCGCTCGCGCGCCCCCACTAGAGGTGTGGTGCCCCCGACTAAGAGTGTGTATCCGGGTGAAGTTAGCCGGATAAAGTCAACCGGCGAAATGTTGAAAGAAAATTCGGAGCACGCAAGTTCAATATTAACGAGCAAAAAAAGGAGGCGAAGCTCCCATAAGTTTACCCGGCGTCAGAGACAGCCGGTACAGACAAACGAGTTTCAAGCAAAACTAAAGCAAGACAAATACACCCGGCATCCGGGGGCAACGACTAAGCGGCAGGACCCTTTCTGTGAGGAGCATCTTGGCCGACAGAAGCTTCAGGCGGAGGAGGAGGCGCGGCGCTCGATCCAGTTTCGGTCCCCGCAGGCGGCTGCGTCGGGCCTTCCACATCAGGAGTACCGATAGACTCCGAGTCGGTGAGCACCTTGTTGGGTCCACGTAGTCGGCGATCTTGATGGAGGAACCTCGGAGCTCCGGATGGGCCTTGCGGATGGCGGGAAGGTCGGTGCCGGCCCAGAAGCCTCCGTCGATCTTCTCGGCGAGCGTCCTTGTACCAGGAGAGCATGAGAGCTAGAGCCATCTCCACTCCGGCTCGTGCCCCCAAGTCCCGCAGCCGGTCCACTTCAGCCGGCACCTCCCCCACCTTCGCAGCCAGCTGCGCCATCGTCTCCGGAACCGGAGCCTCCGGCCACAGGAAGGAGAAGACGTCCCGCGCCGCTTGACAAAGCTTGGCAGCTTCTTCGCCAAGAAGGACGATGAGCTCATGGGCCGTCGGCTGCGCTCCCGGTCAGTTCTCCTGCAGCCGGTTGTAGGCCAGCAGGTCTTTGTCGGGATAAAACGCTGTCAGAAAAGAGAGTCACATCCGGCTACCGGATCCAGAAAGAAAGGAAGGTGGAAAAGAGGAACTCACCCTTAGCCATGTGGCCAACCTGCATCAGCTCCTCCACCAGAGTCTTCTCCTTCGTCGCCAGCCGTTTGATCTCCTTCTCTTGGTCCTTGTTCTGGGCCTCGAGAAGGTTGAAGGCTTCGGTCCGGCTGGCGAGCGAGGCATCGCGCTCCTTGATGGTGACCTCCAGGCCGTCTACCCTCACATGCCAATCCTTGTTCTGCAGCCGCAGAGTAAAGTTGGACTTGCTCAGTCGGTCGTTCGCTTTCTTCAAGCGATTGATCTCGCACTGAGCACACACGAGGATAGGTGCAACAAAACCAGCTATCAGCAAAAAACAAAGCAAGCCAGATGAAGCAAACTCACTCTAGGAAGTCCCGTTGGTAGCAGCAAGCTTCTGCTCCAAGGGCCGGTTCCCGCCGGCTGCGGCCTCGAGCAGTCAGATCTCCTTCACCACCAGTTCGAGGGTGGCGGCCAGGTCCGTCAGCGAGGCAGCGGAGGAAGCATCGTCATCCATGGCATTGATAGCCAAGGATTCCTTTGCGGCAACCATCCTCGTCGGAGTTGTCGTCGCCGACAACCATGAGCTCCTTGCCGGTGGCGGCCCCCCGCGCGCCCGTGGAAGAGCCACCCGGCTGAAGATCCTCCGCCTCCGGCTGGGCCACCACGTCCGGCTGCGGACCCTCTGCTCCGGCTGAGGTAGCCGGCTCAGCTCGAGGTGGTGGCGGAGGCGGAGATGCTTGATAAGGAGGGGCACAGGCAGACGCAGTCGGAGTGCGGGGTGGCGACCCGGTTGGCGCTCGCGCCGGGCTCCTGGCTCCTAAGGAGACCAGCGCGCTAAGAAGACAGAAGACAAGAGGAAGGAAAGATAAGCAAATAAGCCAAACGCAGAAAGGGAGAAAAAAGAAGCAGGCAGAAAACGGCGAAATAAAAGGGGAGGAGGGACGCACCCCGGCACAACTCGAGGCGGCCCCTTCTTCCGACCAAGGCGGCTCGGCGGCAGGGCGCTGGTCCGGCTCCTCTTGGGGGCCGGCTCCTCTACGGCAGGCTGGCAGGAGCTGGAACAGCGGGAGCCGCTCCCGCTAGCCTCGCCGTCTGTCGGAGGGCGCGGCGCCGGATCGGAGGTCGGCGCGGCCTTCTCCTCCTTGTCAACCTCTGGGTAGGGGTCGGCAGCCGACTCGTCATTCCGGCTGGGGAAGGCATCCCCATCCCCGTCTGACTCCTCGCCGGACAACCAAGCGCGCGGCTCGGGCAAGTCAGGCGTGAACTCCTTGAGGGGAGCCTCACCCTCCTCGCAAAGGATGCAAGGAAACATCTGGCGAATAGAAGAGATCAGTCAGATAAAACAAGAAAGAATGGCAAGAAATACGAAAGAAAAAGTCCAGCTAGAGGGACCTACCCGGGGCGCGCGGTTCTCTCGGCTGTAGGACGCCAGACTGAACTTCCAGCCCTCCGACAGCCGCTCCTTGGTGATCGTCCACACCCACTCCTTCAGGTTGTGGTCGCGGGGATCGCGGCGCGACAGCAGGGTCGGGTCCAGCCGGCCGGAGTAGAAGCACATCTTGTGCGCTCGCTGCTGCAACGACATCATCAGCCGGGACATCCAGCTGAGGGTGACGTCCAGGCCAGTCAGCCGGCAGTGGACGAGGGAGCGCATGCGTTTCAGCATCGCATCTGACTCCTCCTTGTCGCCATAGATCTTCAAGTCCCAGTGCAGCCAGCTGGACTCAACATCCTGGAAGGCCGGAAGATTGATCTGGTCGATGTTGGTGAGGTTCTTGACATAGAAGTACGACTGCTGCCACTGTCGTACCGTGTCGTGTAGAAGAAACTTGGGGTAGCCGGTCTGCGCACGGGAGTAGATGGAGGTGCTTCCGCAGACGACTAACGGCCCTTGCATGAACTGCACATGCGGCCAGACTCGGAAGAGCCGGCAGAGGAGCCCGAGATCCGGCTAGATCCCGAGGTAGCTCTCGCAGAATGCCACAAAGTGCGCTAGTGTTCCGATTGCGTTGGCGCCAAGGTTGTGGAGGCGGAGGTCGAAGAACGCCAGGAAAGTGAGGAAGAAAGGATGCACCGACAGCGCAAACCCGCGCGACAGATGTGAGAGAAAGATGACCTGATCCCCCTCCACGGGGTGCGGCGACACCTCACCCGCCGGCGCGAGCCGCATCGCCACTTCCTCCTATGGCGGGAGAACGCGGGTGGCACGGTACTTCTAGATCTGATCCTTGGTGATGGAGGAGCCGCACCAGGCCCCGCGGTCGGCTGCCATCTCCGGCTGGCAGGGGGAGCAGCGACGGAGGAGTGGCGGTGGCCCGTAACATCGACGACGACGAGCGGGCGGCGCAGTGGGCTACAGCGACAGAAAGAAGGAGCGCAGAAGGAAGGAGCGCGGAAGGGAAGGGGCAACTGGTAGCGGGGGAGCAAAGGAAGGGAACTGCCTCCCCCGCGGTGTCCCTTTAAAGGGCCGGAAGAGGAACCGTCCACGACACCATGTGTCGGCCATCCAGGCAACCACACCCCAACCGCCGCCCAGATCCCGTGTGGCGACGCGGGATGCGCAAAAGATCCTGGAGCGAGAACCAAAGTGCCAGGCAGCAGCTTATCAAGGCGACGAGCGATGGGACGTTACGCTGCCCGCCACAGTGCAATGATGGAGTGTGCGCGCGTGGCCGGCGTCAGCGCTGACGTCACGGGTAGTGCAACCGCCAGGTGTAGTCGGACACAAATTCAAAACCAGGAGGGAGCACGCGCACATTTCCCCTAAGGGCGGAATCCACACGCGCTCGGGGGCTAGTGTCGGGGGGATGATCCCTAGATACCCCAACCGGACAAGAAACGTGCAGTCAGATCACGTCCGGCTGACCAGATGCAGCCACACAACGCAAGCCAGGCTGGCTACCACACGGTAGCCGGATCATCAAGAAGCAGTCGGCTATGATGACGTAGCCGGAACCAATCAAGGAGACATGACGACGTGTGTATCAGTGCATGGCACGCCCTGTACGATGACAAGACTGGCCATTACTTGGCCATATCGAAGACTTTGCGAGGATGACACAGGAACAGTGGCCCGATGCTGACAACAGCTCGCACGACGTCCACTGTGCATACGACAGCCATACCGCTCACACTCCGATGGGACATACCGTACCGGATACTGTTGATGACCAGTCGGATGGGACCCGCATGTGGGGCCTACCAATCGGATTGGCCAGTGAGACCGTTGCCTCTCTGCCTATATAAGGAGAGGAAAGGCCTCAGTAGTAAGGGTTGGTCTCATTGCATTTAAGACAGTAGCTAGAGAATACAGCTCAAGGAGCACTTGTAGTTCTTGTATCCCCCATAGTCAGATCCGGCAGGAGTAGGAGTTTTACCTCATCACGAGGGCTCCGAACCTAGGTACTTCCTGCGTCCCATTACGCTTGCTGGTATCCAATCCCGTATGTGGACGCCGTCGATATCTTCCCTGCTAGTCCCCACACCTCTATCTAACCTTCTTAGTTACTGTCGTTCCCAATACAACGACAAGGAGCGTGTGGGCTAAGCCTATGCAGATCTAGACGTCCTGCATGAGCTTTAGAAGTGCTAGGCCCTTCGGGATCATTAGGAGCTAGAATTCCGAATGTTCAAGAAGGAGTGGTGCAAGATGTACCAGGAGCTTGCCCTACATGCCACCGCTACCCTTCAGAAGTTTGGGGTGACCGATTTTTACACCGGGCCCCTTGCTGATGTTGATGAAGATGGCGCCTTCCTGGAGCTCTTCACTCGGATCACCACGAAGCTAGAAGGAAGGGCTGTCCTCTATCATGCCTTCCACCTAAGGGAGTGCACGAGCATGCTGCGGGTTGCTGCGACCCAGGTCTTTTTCCATCTTCACCAGCATGACCTCAACTTCCCCTAGATGAACCTACTGAGGGACGCGAGGCACCCCCGGGGGACTCCAGTAGAAGAGATTGTCCAACTCGACCAACTCAGAGCTGAACACGTGGATGCCTTTGTCTCACGGTTCACCCAGGTCGAGGAGGATGAGCATGGCTCGTCTCCCAGCGCTACCTCTAGAGCCATGGAAGACTCTAGCAGCGGGGGTGAGGATGACACCTCCGGGAGCAGGTCGTTCAATGACGAGGATTCCTCCGGTGATGATGCCTCGGAGCCGTTGGCCTGAGGGGGTGTCGGGTGCTCTGGCCGCCTCCCTGTTGATGAATAAGAACTTGTAGCCTGACGCTCCGATGACCTTGGGGTCACCCCCCGAAGTGTCATATACTTCTTTTATCTGTTCTTGAACCCTGATGATGTACACAACCGTGACATATTAGGTTAGTGCTTTGGCTATTGGAGGGGATGCCCTCATGAGCTACCCCGTAAGCCTTCCGAGGGGAAGACCGTAGGACAAATGCATATCCTGTTAGCCCCCTTCGCGGAGGAGACCGTAGGTCTAGCATGAATTTTGGCTGCTGGAGGGGGATACCCTCACGAGATGCCCCGTAAGCCTGCCGGGGTGAAGGCTGTAGGGAAAATTCTTATCCTGATAGCCCCTCCGAGGAGGAGACCATAGGTCTATAGCATGAATTTTGGCTGCTAGAGGGGGATACCCTCATGAGCCGCCCCTAAGCGTCCTAAGGGGAAGGCCGTAGGGAGAATGCTTATCTTGTTAGCCCCCTCCGAGGAGGAGACTGCATGTCTAGCATGAATTTTGGCCACTGGAGGGGATACCCTCATGAGTCGCTCCATAAGCCTCCCGAGGGGAAGGCCGTAGGGAAAATTCTTATCCTGTTAGCCTCCTCCGTGGAGGAGACCATAGGACTAGCATGAATTTTGGCTGCTAGAGGAGGATACCCTCATGAGCCATCTTGTAAGACTCCTAAGAGGAAGGCCATAGGGAAAATGCTTATCCAGTTAGCCCCCTCCGAGGAGGAGACCATAGGTCTAGCATGAATTTTGGCCGTTGGATGGGGATATAATCACGAGCTGCCCCGTAAGCCTCCTGAGGGGAAGACTGTAGGGTCCGCGCTTATCCTATTGGCCCCTTAGAGAGGAAACTGTAGGGTTCACACGTTTTAACGCTCATGCCCGGCGATGAACGCACTCCAAACAGACCATGCCACACATGCTCTCTTAGTTCCGTGTAGGCATTATACGAGGGTCTCAAGCATCAGGAACCGTGGGTGAGGTGTCTTATTGCTAGAGCTAGTCTGAAAGTGCAGAGCTCGGCAGTTTAGGCCCTGATGTTGACGGGAGTGGTTTGGTGATAGACACAACCCCCAGCCCCCGCTCGCATGATGCATATATGAGAACATGACGAGCATGTGGAAAGAAAGGAACACTTCTGCAAATTCAATTAGACCACGAAATAAAACATGCAAAAACGAGAGTGACGCCTAGTGGAATGAGCCCTCAAGAGGGGCGAAAAAACCATCTGGAGGTGGAAAATGGGGCGAGCTGATCGTCACCTTAGGGGGCTTGCTTGGGGGTTGCGGTGGCGACCTCGCAGGGTTGCGAGCTGGTGAACACTCTCAAGGTGTAACGCTCGCGGTATAGAGGGTCAGGAGTAAAATATGGTACCCAAGTCCCCAGGTGTCCTCTCGAGCTAGTTGCGCAGTTCTTTCGGGCGACGAGGCCTCCGCACACCTATTCTTGATCTGCTGCCCTCTAGGTCATCGCGCTTGCTTCCCGGCCTACGCCTCCTCTCTCACCTCCTCAACCTTGCTGCATTCGTCGGTGTCGTGGCCCAGCCTTTGGTGGAAGGCACTATTGGAGATTTGTCTCGCAAAGGAACCAGGGTCCTACAATCCCTTGGTTCAAGAGGGGGCTGAACATGTAACTCCAAGGAAACCCGACGACAGCAATGGTGGCGGAGAAAGCACACAACAGAGAGGTGACATGGTTTTTTTACCTAGGTTCGGGACCCTAGTGAGGCGGTAAAGCCCATACTCCTTCTTAGTTGTATTCCTCGCGTTCTTCACGAGGGTACAATGGTAGGTCAAAGTCTAGGGTTTCAGATCTCAGGGACCTATCCCTTCCAAGATAGGCGAAGGGCTCCTTATAATTGTGGCATCAGGACTCTTCCTCGTGATTATTTGTGAGAAGGGCTACCACATTCCCACCCAATGGTCTCTAATCTACCTTGTCTTCATGCGGCCGCCAGCCAACTACTGTGTCAGGATGGTGGTCGGTCATCCTTCTGCTTTACATCGTCACTCCGGTCGTATTGCACCAAAACGGCTGTGTGAGGCACTGCCTCTGCCCTGCGTCACCCTCCTACCCCTTTGTGCTTTCTTTCCCTGGGTGGACCAGTCACCGCTCGGACCGACCGGTGGCGCGTCGTCTTGCTGGGCGCACTTGAGGCCGGGGACACGCTCCTTCTTGAGGCCTCGCCAGGAGGCTTCTGTAGCACACCTTAACCGGTTCTAGCACCCATAGAGGCTCTGGGCTCCATTCCCCCTCTCGAGGATCACTCTCTTTGTGAGCCCTCGAGAGGGTGTACTTGGCATACCTGGCGGTTTGACGAGACGGGGTACCCCTGGTGCCAATAGTTCAACAATCCCTTGGTCGCTTGGCTTTCACGCCACTAACGAAGGGGTAAGGAAGTCAAGGGACCAACTGGCGCCGGGCCCATGGGCGGTCGTCTCAGGACACGATCCCCGAAGATGCTAACCGCGGCTTCCATGTCCCTGCGTAAGGTGTGGCGCACACCCGATGCGGGAGCCACCGCTTCCCCTACTTGGCCATGGGGGCTGCATTGCTCGTAAGAACCCTAAAACCCAAGGGGGCTGGCCAACTCCCGTCTTCCACCGTTGCTATTCTGTCAGTGCTTCCGTTCCGACACTTCTCCTCCCACTCACGCGTTGCTCGATATGGCACTCAAGAGAGCCCGTGCCACCTTTCCTACGCCAAGCTTCTGCCCGTCGATCGTGGGGGCCTTGCCGCCGGCGACGATCCTCAATGAGGAAGGGCTGGAGAAAGTCCCCAAGTGGATGGCTTCCAATTCAAATGAGTTAGTTACCTCGCGAGTGTGGTGCGCCGGCATTGGGGGAAGTGGGTGGTGCGCCATCGTGGCCCCAGTCTTCACTCATTCTATCACTGCCAGCCTCGTTCCATCTTTCTCCCCTTCCTTATCACTATCTTGTATCACTATTGCATCTAGCTCCACCTTCACCGGTGAAACATGATCCTCCTGGTCGCCTTTGCAGTCTGGTGCAAGGCCTTCATTGAGGTGATGCCTTCCTTGGCATTGTTCCGGCACTTCTATATCCTCCGTGTCCATACGCTAAGGGACTACCTCGGTGGCATCAAATTCTTTGCTAAGGAGGAGGGGGATTTCATGCGAAACTTTGTCCTCGGCACGGCGTCGGATTTCCGCCACAATTGGGTCCTGGTGGATACTAGCTGGGCATAGCCTCAGTTCCGTGCTCCAGCGGGGGTGGCAGTGGAGAATCCTCGTTGGGCCCACGAGGAGGCCACTTGCATGGACCCCAGGCCCCTCGCGAGGCGAGTGGCACACTTGAGGAACCAGGGTTTGACTAGAAAGATGGTGGTGAGGGAATTCCTGCGGCATCAGATCACTCCCCTCAAGGAGCACAAGAGACCCGTTTGGACCATGCCACATGGCCGGGATGCGCTCAGGCTCTCTGTGGTGCCTCGCACTGAGGACACACTGTCCTTCCTCATGTTGTTGCTCTTGGGCGCGGACACAGTGGTGGATCTTCCCCTTGATGCATGTCCCCTATACTTTGGGGGCGACGTGTGTGCCATTCGTGCGGGCCTTCCGATCTTCGACACCAGGGGAGTGTGCCCCTTGGTCGAGTTGGATGATAAGGATGCAGTGCCAAGTGATGCCCCTGAACCCTCCCGGCTGGTATAGTGTGGGAGTGATCAACAACATGTCGTCTTTGGAGGAGGACACCAAGTATCTCCCCTATGTCGGGGCTGGTATCACTGCTAGCAGGGATGTTCACGAGGAGCGCGCCGAGCTTGGAGCGTCAGCTTCTCCTGCCCCAGCGCGGGCAACCGAGAAATGCCCTAGGCCAGACGACGGCGGCGCATTTCTTCCCCCGGGCGCGAGGAAGGCCAGCTAGTCATTGGTGGGAGTAGAAGTTGGCAGGTGAGATATCCTCGCGAAGCCTTTCCTTTTCCTTGCGCCCTCTTCGTTTCGTCACTCTACCGTGTCTATGCAGGCGTGAGAAGAAAACGAAGACGAGGGCCGAAAAGACCGGCTCCATAGGAGACGCAGGTCGTGCCATCAGCAGCTTCACCCCTTCTAGATTAGGGAGCACCCCAAGGGATCCTTCCCGCCATCCCAGGTGATGGCGAGATGGGAGACTATCCTGCTGAATATGATCAGCCTAACTCCGAGGTGGCCGGAGGGGGTGATGGTGCCCCACCACTTGAAGTCCCCATGGGGGCACAGGTTTCGACCCCATCACCAAAACATAGTGACCAGGGGGAAACTAGCGGGGGAAGCTCCAGAGCCCCTGAGGATGCGAGGCCAGGCATGCTGGCCTTGATTGTGCCTCATGGTTCCTCCCTTGGTAGGTTTGAGCCCTTGCACGACGTTGTGGCGGCCGATCGCCTAGGCTCGACCGGTTCCTTGCTAAATATGTCGCTGAAGAGCATCGCCTAGCCAGGGACTGGCGTCATCTTCGCTTAGAGAGGGCCGCTCTTGACCAGACCCGGGAGCAGTGGGGAGCTCGCAGCAAGACAACGAGTCCCGGAGGTGACCGGTCTCTCGTGGAGGTGCCTCGAGGAGCTGCAGGACTTTTGCGTCGGCCGAAGACCGGGCTCTACCCCTTGGATGGGAAGGGGTCTTCTCCAAGGAACTGGCCCGCGCCTCTCATGACCTTTCCATGCACGACCGCGCACTCGCTTTCTCCCAGTAGGAGGTCGAAGAAGATCGTCGGAGGGTCGCCTAGAGGGAGCAAGATGTGGCCCTTCGTGAGGAAGCAATCCGGCTTCGCGAGGACAAGGCTCAGCTATAGAGGAGTCGCTGGGAGGCGTTGGAGGCCCAGCTGGGCCTAGCCCACTAGAAGCTTGAGGAGTGCACGCTCGACACCAATCACCGTAGTTCCAATACCGATGAACGCCTCTGCCGCTTCTATACCAAGGTTGTCGAGGAGCGAGCACAGATGTAGGCGGCGAACGAGGTGGAGCTTTCGCAGCTCCGCAGTACATTCAAGAGGAGTGGCGAGGGCAGGCCAAGACTTAGCAGACACATATGCTGGAGAAGCAGGAAAAGTTGGAGGGCTCCCTTCACAAGGGGAGGAGTGTCTATCCCAAGGTCTCGTCGACCTGGATGCTTTGAAGGGGCTGCAAGCTGCGCACCAGGAGCTCCAGAAGCCCTGGGACCTTCGCGACTAGGTCAGGCATGACCTCGCGGTGCTGGAGAGGGAATGGTGCAAGATATACCGAGCACTTGCCAAGCCCGCGGCCGCCACTCTCTAGGACTTTGAGGTGACTGACTTCTTCACCAGGCCTGTTGTCGATGCCAACACGGATGGTGCCTTCCTCTCGCTGTTCGACCGGATCACAACAACACTGGATGGGAGAGCCGAGCTCTACCATGGGTATCATCTAGATGAGTGCCGGAAGGTGATGCGGGTCGTGGAGACCCATGTCTTCCTCGCCCTCTATCAGCATGACCCCAACACTATAGCTAGTAGGACAATGCTTATCCACAGGGTCCTTATTAGTGGCATACATGTAATGTGTGCCCCGCGGATAGTTATTTGTGCCGCACAGGCTTAACCATTGGCCACTGACCTTCCCTTATCTATGGCGCACGGGCCAAACGATGCGCCACTATTATGTGGGCCCTAACGCTTGCGGCCGACCCCGTCCATGGGTTGCATATCCGTGGCGCACGGAACCGACATGCGCCATGCATAGAAGGGTTATCAGCGGCGCACGGTCTTCCCGTGCGCCACGGGTGTTGGTGGGCCCAAGCCTCTGAAAAGGTGACAAAATACCTGTGGCACACGGCGTAGAGGTCCGCCACGTATATATTTTATCCGTGGCGCGCGGTTTATTAGGTCCGCCACGGACATGTCGTGCCAGCCACACAAAAAGGTGGCACTTCCCCTACATCCACTAGATAGTGCACTTTTCCCTACCTCCACTACATCTAGCTCGAGGTGCTCCTCCTCCTCACCCCATTTTCTCCAACAATTTCTCCATCTTAAGTTGCCAAACCCTCTTTGGGTTAGATGGATTTATAAAGGAAACTCCTCTCCACTCTTATAGATCCATTAAAGTAAGCGCACACACCTTTTATCTCCTCTCCTCCACATCAAGTTTAACTAACCATACCACACACTCTCTCGCGTGGCCTCTCTCATCTTGGTGTAACTTGTGCTTGTTTTGTGTGTGTAGACGACGATGTTGGCGGTATATATGCTTGTGTTCTTGTGTACATGGACATATGCGTGTGTTCTTGTGTGTGGACAACGGTGTTGGCTCGGGAGACGATGTTTACAAGGATATATGCTTGTGTTCTTGTGTATGCTTTGTGTTGTGCAGGTGCCGGTGTGTGTGGTGCAATGAATGTTTGCCGAAATGTTGATTCATTTCTGTTTTGGCAAATTATTGCACTACTCATATGTCCTATTTATAGGGAAGGTCATGCCGAATTTTTGCATGCATGGTTCTAAATATTCTTTTTTACTCCGCCGCGTAGGCAACCATGGTTCATCAGATGAGCGAAGCTATGGTGGCTAGATACAAGGCACATGCGACGGTCGTCATGATTCAGAACAACATGACCGAGATAAGATGACCTTGTAAGAGATGCAAACTTGGTACCCTCATCAAACCTGATTCTGGGACATTGGAGAAGCACTTTCTCATGGGTGGTTTTATAGCCGACTACATGGATGAGGACATCAACAATGGGGCGCCGGCGGCAAATGGTGCTCACGAAGACGCCGAACATGATTATAATGAAGAAAATGCTGGTGGATATGGTCATCATGAAGGAGATACTGGATCCGATGGTGGTGGAGAAGACGTGGGCACGCATACACCACTAACTTAAGCTTTATATGACCCTCATTTTAAAGAACTACTCCTCAAGGAGACGAACATTGATAAAGCTGCTGCTAGAGAGAAAGCCAAGCTGGCGCAAACGGATAAAGACGGGATTACTCTGTTGTATCCTGGGTGCCAGCCCGAGCAAACACGCCTGAGTGTAACCCTCAAGGCTCTAGAGATAAAGGTGCAACACAAATTGACCGATGTGAGCTTCAACCATATCATGGAATTCTGGCACGATATACTTCTTGAGGGGAACACATTTCCAAGAGGTATCGACGAGGCCAAGAAAGTCGTGTGCCCTCTCGATCTACCGTACATCAAATACCATGCCTGCCTCAATGACTACACACTTTATCGGGGAGCATACAAGGATAGAACCACACGTCCGGTGTGCGGCCACGCAGGATACAAGAGAGGGAACAAGAAAGTTCCTCAAAAAGTGGTATGGTACTTTCCTATCACTCCCCGTCTACAGCAGTATTTTGTAGACCCAAAGGAAGCGAAGCTCATGCAATGGCATGCGGAAAGGGAGAAGCTCGAAGATGATCCGTAGAAGGGCAAGATCCTAGCACACCCTGCAGAAGCTAGCCAGTGGCACACATTGGACATGGAGTTTGAAGAGGTGTTCGGGGACGATGCCAGTAATGTTAGGCTGGGTATGAGCACCAATGGAATCAATCCCTTTGGCAACTAGAGCAGCACGCATAGCACCTGGCCCATGTTTGTATGGTCGTAAAACCTTCCCCTGGCTATGCACTAAGCAAAGGTACGTACATATGAGTATTCTTATTCAGGGGCAAAAACAACCGGGTATCGACATGCATCTGTATCTCGGGTTGTTGAAAGAGGAGTTAGCCATGTTGTAGGAGACGTCACCCCGTACGTGGGATGCCTACATAGGAGAATATTTCCCTCTGAGAGCCGCGTTGCTCACGACGGTGCCGGACTATCCTGGTCTAGCATAAGTATCGTGCCAGGTGAACCACTGACACGGTGCATGTGTCAGGTGCATGGATAAAACCCTACATATGCAGCTACCGAGGGATCTGAGGTCTTTGAAAACTGTGTTCCCAGGGATTCGAAAGTGGCTTCCCGCAGATCACCCATGGAGAAAACATGGAGATCTATGCAATGGTGAGGACGAGCTCGAAACAACCCCACCTAGGAGGAGAGGCGAGGATATCAACGACTTGCTGGAAAAATGGAAAGAGTGCCCCGCGTCAGGAAAGAAGCGTCCGAGGACAAAGCCGCTGCTAGTTGTATGGAAAACGAGGTCTACTTTCTGGGAGCTGCCATACTGGAAATATCTCCACACGCCACATAGCCTTGACCTCATGCACATCATGAAGAACGTGTGCAAGAGTCTGATTGGCACTCTTGTCAACATGCTGGAGAGGACCAAAGATGGTCCAAAGGCAAGAAACGACCTGATCAAGTTGGGCATAAAGGAAGAACTTCATGGAGGATGCCCCGGTGATGATGACGATGATGATGATGCTCAGACACAAGAGACTCAAGGTCATCGGCGGAAAAGGGCTAAGAGGAATGACTACTACTACCCCCTTCCTGCTTCACTATGAGTGAGGAGGAGATCCAGCAGTTTTCAACATCCTCGTCAGAACCAAATTTCCTATCAGTTACGGAGGGAAGATATCTGATATCTGGACGAAACAAAGAAGAGGTTCTCTGGGATGAAATCTCACGACGGCCACGTGCTGATGACATAGATACTTCCGGTTGCGATCCGAGGGATAATAGACGGGCACGTACGTGAGAAGCTATCAGGGCTCTGCAACATTTTCGATGTAATCTCTAGGAAGTCGATCAGTGTGAAGCAGCTCGACAGGCTACAAGAAGAGATCGTCATGATACTATGCGAGCTCAATATTTACTCCCCCCCGCGTTCCATGACATCATGCTGCATATGCTGGTCCACCTCGTGGATGATATCGTCCACCTCGGGATGCTATTCCTACACAACATGATGCCATTTGAAAGGCTGAACAACGTTCTCAAAGGATTCCTTCACAACAGGAACTGTACAGATGGAAGTATAGCCAAGGGCTTCCTCACGTACGAGTCCATATGGTTCTGCCAGAATAATTTACAAAATGAGGAAGATGTCAACCCGGTTGGTCTGCCAATCAGGAGGCACCTCGGGAGGCTCGATGGATGTGGTCACTGTGAGGGCCACACCCTAATGCATATTGTCTTCACTGGTCGATAGACAGACTATGAGAGGGCACATTGAGTTGCACTACAACACATAGAGTTGGTCGAACCATGGGTGCTAGAGCACAAAATCTTAACTGAGAAGATGTTTAGGGACACGGGCCGATGATGGACTAAGGGAGACATGACCAGAGAGAACAACTTTAGCTTCACACGTTGGTTCAAGCAAGAGATACTCCAGCTTTATCATGGTAAGATGCCTTCTATAGATGAGGAAAAACTCATATTCACCTTTTCATAGGGCCCCGCAATGAACGTGAGGACCTATCAGGCGTACCACATCAATGGTTACACATTCTACACCGAGGAAAAGGACAAGAACCGCGAATATCAGAACTCGGGAGTCACGATGCTATCCTACACGGATGAGGAATCCACTGTCAAGGAGAGATTCTTCGGTAGGATCAAGGAGATCTAGGGACTCGACTACTGTGGAGACAAGATGCCGATGTTCCGGGTCAGGTGGGCCAAGAGCATCGAAAAATAAGGATGGTATTTCACCATGATGGTTATACCCGAAGCCAAATCATCGAAGACATTTGGCACAAACGTCCAGGTGAAAAATGAGCCATGGGTACTGGCTTGCTAGGTGGATCAATGCTTCTACATTACCGACCCTATAAGGCATCGCCTAGTTTTCAGGAGGGGAAAAAGGAGCATCATCGGAATGGAGGGAGCAGCTACCAAACAAGACTTCGACAAGTACGGTGATCCGAAGATAGAAGGGGATGTCGACAAGTAGTTCGACAGACCTAGTGTTGCATCAGGAAGAAGGAAGACCACCGTACCCACTAAATGATGTTCGTACACGACAAGAAATCCCCATGTTCTCGGGCTAAATTATTCAACCGCAACGAAGAAGGGCAAGAAGATCGCTGTGAAGAGACGATGCTAGCTCGTTCGGAATCGACATCGCAAAAGTGAATTTTTGTGTGTGATGTGTGTGCGTGTGCATCAGGTCGACGAAAATATATACATGATACATATGTTTTACTGAAACAATAATCATATATACATGATTCGTGGTTTTTTGGAATAATTTTGTGTCTACTTGCAATTGTATACATGTGTTGTTGCTTTTATATTTGTAAATTTTGAATTGTTCATATTCTAAAAATACTTGACAATTTATTTTCTAATGAGTAAATATTACAAGGCCAAATATTAATTTCAAACTTTATTAAATATATTTTAAAATTAAATAAAAAGGGGGGTGCTAGGATTCAAACCCAACACCTAGGGGTTTAAACAAACCAACCGCACTTAGTAACTAGTAAGACATATTAGTGTTGTTGTCAACAAAGTGGCGCGCGTCCTTTTCAGATAAAGTGTCCGAACTCAGCGGCGCATCTCTATTCGGTGCAAACAAAGAAGACGACCACGACCTACGCGCCACCATGACCTACCTCCATCCGCCACCACCTCCCTCCATCCACCACCTCTCTAGGTACGAGCCTCCCTCTCCCTTCCCCTCCCCTCCCCTCTCTTGCTAGGGTTAGGGCCGGGTTGCCGACTAGGGTTAGGGTTTGGGTTCATTCCATATAGAAGCAGTCACTCGCCACCGGACGCACCATGCCTCCACATGTGGAAATCCCCAACCTGCACGCACGAACTGATTAATTTTGGAGATGGATTTCTTGAGAAATACTACATGCGACCAGATATATTTTTAATAGGTGAGCTTGTTGGCATCTATATCCAGTGAGTTTATTTAGTGTTCTTGGGATCATGTCATTATCAAGATGTGCAGAACTTGGTATGAAACAAGTATTTATTTTTGTTAGATGATTTTGAGTGCTTGGGAGGTGCTAAAGTGATCTAGAGATAGATTTCTAGATGCTATTAGTTGTTGTCTAGAAACTCTACTCATTTCAATATGATCGCTCTCTTATCTTCCCTTCTCAACTGATAAGAATAGGTGCTGCAATAAATAGATTGTAGCACATATCATGTTTTAATCTTGTTCTATAAATATAAGTGTGTTAATATTGTACTTGAATTGGTTGGATCTTCACGATTTCCTTGCTGGAATTTATTACTAGGTTTGGTTTAGTGTTCGTAGTGATCATGTGGTCACCAAGATGCATGTCAGATGTTCCTAGTTATTCCTATGTTGTGTTAGAGTAACTTTTTGGTGTAGATGATGTGCTCTGCTAGTTTTAGTAAGTATCTCTAGTTTCCCATATCATGCTGGAATATATAAATATCCACACAAATAACTATTGATTCACCTCTTTCAATCCATGCATGACAACATAAAATCCTTCTTGGGTATTTGCTGTCTCGGTTGGATCTAGTACTGTTTTATTTGGGCTGATTGATTAGAAATGAGCCGTTTTTGCTACTTAGCTTATATGCTAAATTCTTGTGGCCTTGCTCTTTGACTTGTAAGATTGATTGATGGTGTGTTCATGCACATGCATGATCTTGAGTATTTTTGTGTTTGTGTGTGGTGGACACATCAAATGCTAGGTACAATAAACTTTTAAGAGTAGATGCTTGGTTAGATCATAATTCAGCAACCTACTACTTCTAAAGTAGATAATGACTTCTGGTTATAAATATCCTTCTTCTTGTGGATCCCTTGATCAACTTTTGATGATCACTGACGCTTTGTTTATAATCCTCTCCTCCGAGTAGCCGAATCTTCCCCAGCTCCTCCTAGTGCTTAGATTTATTTTGTTCTTTTAGCTAACTAGCTATTATTGATGTGCTCCTAGATTTTGGGTGACCTCTTGCTAGTAGATGATACATATAGCTACTTGATGATCTTCTGGTGGTCTAGCTTTTTTAAGTGGCTCCAAACTGGGCTACACAAATTCCTCTATTGATGTGGAGAATAAGAGCTATAGCAGGGTGTGTGTGTGTGTGTGTTGAGGTGGTTGCTGACAACAAAAAAGTGTTGTCGGTTTATTGATTGATGGATGTGTCATGTGCTTTGGCTGTTTATCATAGTTGTCTATGCTTTGGCTATGTCATGTGCTTCTTTTCTTCTTTGTTGTGTCATGTGCACAGAGATATAAGTGTTGTGAACAGTGCAGGGTGGTGGTGATGGACATTTTGTGAATGAAGTGGTGTTGTGAACTGTGTTGTGAATCAGTTTTGGTGGACAGTTTTTTGTCAATTGTTGCAGGGATTCCAAACTGAGTTCACGTTACTCCTGAAATGTTGATTCATTTCTATTTCGGTTAGAAATGGGCACTCATAGGTAGCCTTTTTTAGGGTAGATATTGTCGAATTTTCCAATCGATTTCTCTTGTACTAATTAGTTGCATATACTTGTTTATTGCAAATATGTCGATCGGACAAGTAAACGATGGGGCCGGCCCTTCGAAGCAAATGACTGTTGAAGAAGAAGCCCGAGAGGCCAACATGCCATTTTGGCAGTTTTCCTAGACGGCGGAGGAGGAGCAGGAAATAGCTGCAATGGCCGATGACGAAGAAGACATGGACGGTGACCACAATGCTGGAACAAGTGATGGCCACGAGGATGACACCACCGATGCCGATGGTGAACACACTGATGGCACCGAGGATGACACCACCGATGCTGGGAGGGTGTGCGAGAGGAGGGACAACACTACATCCAACTTCAGGGAGATGCCTAAGGATCCAGTCCTCGGGCATCTGTCGACCTCCCGCATTCCAAGCAGTAAGCCCCTTGAAAAACTCAGGGGGGTCATCACGTGGAGCTTCTCTTCCACTAACTTGTCAACTGTTTTCTCGTCCACTGCCTTCTCCTCAAGTGTTTGCACCTTCATCTTCATCTCTTCAACAACGGCTTTATCCTTAGCTGCCGACTGATTCTTCCTCTCCCTTCTTTTCTTGGAATCCTCTTAGTAGCACTCTTTGAACTTCATGCTCGTACCGAAGCCGGACACATGTCCAGCTGAAAACGGCGGCAATCCCTTGTCCCTCTTCTTGTAAGCATTCGTCACCCTATTGAAAACCGTGTCCCACGGCTCCGTCGAATCCTGGGACGACTCTTTGGCAGGAGCGTTCAGTTCATCCTCCTGCAGAAACAAGGAAAGGTGAACCCATTTAGATTCTTGGCTTCATTATTTTAATTAGAATGCAATAGACTTGGGATCAGCAGTAAATTCCTTAGCAGCTTCTTCTCGAATTCCTTCACCTCTGGATCATCGGTGATGAACTCCCTTGTTTCCTTGCATAGGTAGTAGCGGGCGCGGACAAATTTCCTACGCTGCAAGTCCGTGATTTTATGCCAAGGGTTGTCTTTACCAAGGTGTTCAAGCTCGGCATCCTCCTTGACCCAAATGGCATGTTTCCCCTATAATCGCCACTTCCAAGGTGGTGGTTACCTATGTTCTATTCCCACATAGTCCTGCCCCAGTTAGTCCAATGTATAGCGTAAGTGGTAGCTATATGCACCTTGAATATCTTGAACTCCTCTTCGTCGAGCATCAGATTTTTCTTACTACTAACCTCCTAGATTTCACGTTTGTCAATGCCATTCTTTACCTGGGTTTTCCAGCTGCTCAAGGTGTTGCTCATCTTCGTGAGGGCTAGTTTGTTCACCGGGTTCTTTCTCTCCAGGTTTCTAAACCGCTTTGGGAATCTATATGACTTGTGAAGCTTCTTAAGGAGGTTATCGACCAAAGCTGCATTGTCAGCATGTCTGATGTACTTCGTGTTGATTGACATGCTTTCCTGGATGATGCACCCGAGTTGCAGGCCGTACCCTTTGGCAAACGCCTCTGGCGCAATGGGTTGGCCACTTTCTATGACTTCAATGAACTCATCGCACATGGTGGCGAGCACTGGCAGCTTCCGATCCTTATTTTCCTTCTTCTTCTTCTTCTAAGGAGCGGCCGGGTTGCTACTATCGCCATCCGTGCGCTCGCTACCATTGGTGGTGTCATCCTCTTCGCCTCTTCCTTCACTAGTTCCATCGTAGTCGTCTTCGCCCCCCTCGTAATCAGGATCTCCTCCCTCATTGCCCCCAGCAGCTCTGGCGACGGTCGCCTCCTCCTCTGGTGGTGGTGTCATCCTCATCTCCTCCTGCTCCTCCTGTTGGGACCCCCGCCAGAATGACTAGTCGGCCTGTCTAGCTTGTTCTTCGACGCTCATGTGCTTAGAAGGAATGGCCTCGTTTGTTGCCCTACATGTTTGCACTACTCTATTAAAAAGAGGCAAAAAGTTAGCACAAATCTCGGCCGAAAAATTCGGCATGACCTTTGCTAATTTTTTGACCTAGGAGTGCCCATTTCTCAACCGAAACGGAAGTGAATCGACACTTGGGAGAAATGGGCAACTCAAATGAAATCCCTGCAAGAAAAAATAGCCCTAGTCCCATTGACAGCCCCATCCTCATTGCCAGCCCAAATCATCAATTTGCTACTAGCACTAGTAGTACATCCCTGTAACAGCAGCACCATATAACAACACCATTTTACTCATATAACATCATCATATATATGACAACATCACCATATAACAACATCACCATATAACAACACCATATATGACAGCACCATTTCATCTATATATGACAACACCATTTCATCTAGAGGCGCCCCCATATATATAACAACATCACCATATAAAATTTTAACCATCACTATAGGTTGTAATAGCAGTAACAGTAGCTAGTGAAATATCAATCAAGTAAAACTCTCTAAATAGCAATAGCTCAGTTTCATAGAAAACAAAGCATGCAAAATTGCAAACAAATTTTGAACATCAATGGGCTGATGAATAAATAAGAACATAACTACTACTTATCCATCAAAAAATGATAGGTTCAGTTTACTTGTAAACTTCATTGATGAACTAATTAGGAGAAGAGGCTTTACGTACACAGTAATTTCTTAAATCTTAATGAGAAGAATTAGTGTTAAAAATCCAGATGTATCAAACTCAAGAGAGGGTCCATGTTACGGACAAAACAATTCTGATTGAATGGGTGCCTGGGTGGCCATGGTGGTCTAACCTGGATTTAGTACTATAGCTAAAAAAATACATCATTAAAGAAGAGACATGTTATTAGTTCATGTACAGCCAGTGCATTACAAATGGGTGCTCCTGTATTGGGACTTCACATTGACACAACTAAAATAGTTTCTTGTACTCCACTAACCCAATTCTTGGTTCTTAATATTCATGTTCACCTTAATGATATTTCCTTGGTCTGGCTGAGAGAAAGCCCCACAAAAAAGGTGTTGGCTTAGCCAGGAGAAAGCGCATGTGGTCACAAGAGGCAACTTATTAGATCATGTCAGAAGCCTTCGGTTTCATATTGTTGTATTATTCAACAATTGAATTACTAATTAAAAAAGATTCTTTCAGGAAGATGATACTCTGCTTGAAATGGTAAATCTGCATGGCTCAAACAATTGGTCAACTATTGCTCGTGTTATTCCTGGTCGTAATCGCAACCAATGCCAAGAGATGTATAGTTCATAGAAAGCATGCTATTTGGTGGCTTCCATTTGATGTATCGAGATTCAAATGATTCAGCCTAGCATTTTCTTGTTCCTTAACTAAATTCAACTGAAGTGACTTATGCATTCTTAGTTCGTATTCCTTTACAGTACCTGTGAGGATCATCTGCCACTGTTGTGTTACTGATCCTTGGGACCCTCATTGTCAGCATGGCTTACCTCTATTGCCACACCTGCACATGTTCTATGAGAAAAGAATAAGTTCCATTTTTACCCTTTAGCTCTGATATTGTGACAATGTTTACCCCATTTTAATGTCAAGCCACATTTTACCCCTTAGATGAGACCCTTGTGCTGGTTTGTACTCTATTTTATTATATTTTCAAAAATGAAATTATGTCAAGATGATGTGGCCATTTACTAGGCAGACAACTCGGCCTATATTCTCTAGGGGGTATCCCCTATGGTGTAGGAGTGTGGTGCATCTGGCCACACATGTTTAGCAAAATTGGTGCTTTCGTGTAATTTGAGTGAATTTTAAATGTTTGGGGTTTGCATCTGATGAGTACATGTCCGAGTTGTCTACCCAAGAAGCTGCCATGTCATCCTAACAAGTGGATCTAGCATTCTCAGTCAATAATGAAATGGGGTAAAAGCTCTCATAGTGTCTCAACCAAGGGATAAAATTAGCAATATTGCTAATGAGGCGAAGGCTATCATGAGTAGGGAGTAGAATTTTCCATATGAAAAATAGTAACCATTGTTGTTTGACTCCATTTATGGCTCTATTATTATTGATAAAGGTAGGACAATTGTCTATTACTAGTATTGGGAACATTACTATGTGAAAGCCTGTTCTTCAAATTTTCACAAACTCCAGTATTTCTACATAAAACTAAAAAATGTATCTTAATGGAGCACAAGTTGGATAAACCACAATAATAGAAACCTTATAAGTTTTTTAACAGACCAATTGGAAAAACAAAATGGCATGGGCATTGCAGAACAAGTTCTTAGTACTCACTCCAAGCTTTCCAAATCATAATCACTTGCATGCTATCATTCTCAAACGTAATAGGCAAAAAATGGAACAGTTTCCACTATGAAACAATGGCTATCCAAACTTGCTATCCAAACTCATTGAGCATAAGGAACTTGGGCTGGATTAAAATGGAAAGTTTATATCAATCCAGTTGAAGAATCATAAGAATGCTGCTCAATTTAGAGTTCAGAGGGGGCTGGATTAAAATGGCAAGTTTTTTCATGTTTTTGCAGATTGCCCGCGGTTGTTGACGACAGGAACCTCCTTGACAACCAACTTCCACGATGGATGCGAGAGTAAAAAAGCAGTGCCTGCATCGGAAGAGCTTCGGTCGAGTAGAGCATCTGCATCTCTAGTTTTTCAATGATAACCTCCTTTTACCCTCATTCACTCCTCTTTGTCTCTCCCGACTTACTCTCTTCTATGTGAGCAGTGACACGATAGAAGGGACCTTCAGGTCCTAGAGTCCTCTCCTCTCCTTCAGTGTGCGAGATCTACATCGGATGAGGAGCTCCAAGTGTAGTGCATCCAAGCCGAGCATCAACAACCTCTGTCTAGGTGAGGACTGTTCTCTATCGCAACGGGGTAGTCAAATTAAATTTTTTGGCGATTTTACATCTCTTTGTTACTTTTGCAGCATTTCCCGTGGCGACTACGATTTGGTGTGGCGTTCTGCTGCTTCCTGATATGGCTATGGGCTTCCGTGCCTCCCAGTGGTTTGCTATGTCTGGATTTCGTCCTAGACTCTCTCCATTCAGTTACGAGGATGTCTTCTACTCTGATGTGCATGCCAAGCCACAAACCAATATGCATGTGCATATGCCTCACCTTTTCGGAACCATCTCTTTCCGTCTATGAATCTTCTCTTCACTTTTTTTTAGTCAGACACGCTTCCTGTCAGTGTTTCGTTGGCTTCATTTTCTTTGCCTATTCAGTCTTCTAGTCGGAGTTCATCCCTCTTTGGATAAGGAGGTCACCGAATGGCAGGCAACAAGCAGTAGACCTCTACTTACAAGGTAAGCATTCGGTAGATTCTTCCTATTTAGACATGATAGATGGCGTAGTGGCATCTAATAATTTTGGTGTTTCTTCTGTGTAGATCAGAAGGGTAGGAGTAAGATATTGGTAGCATTCTTGCTTTCTTTCCATTTGGGATGAGTAGAGTAGTATATATATTTGTATACCTATCATTGGGATACGTTGACAGATCTATAGATTCCTCCACTTATCCTAGGATAGTGGAACATCATTAGCACATAGACATTAGTGGTAGGAAGTTAAACATGTATGTTTTGTTTGCCAATCATTGCCTACTTGTTCTTTTTGTATTCGACTACTAATCGCTTTCCTTTTTTTCCAACGCAAATGTAATGCATATATGCCATGTAGATCATGCGTGGATGGGCGACAAGATGTGTCGTGAATTGGTAGAGCAGCGTATCATCCTCGCCCTGCCATAGTTGGCGATGTATACCTTAAGAAGGAGTAGTCTTCTATTGTACATGTTTTATTTAGAGGATGCATAAAAAGAATTACAGAAACAACCTATTACTTTCCTATGCGTGTACAAAAATGGTCTAAGTTTTATTCCATATGTATCCCTTAGGCAGTTAAAGTTGTATGTTTGTATTATGATAAAATGTCATAGTTTAGGCAATATCTACATGATTGACTTTATGACATGCATTTTATCTTAATTTCTATTTTGAACTATGCGACACACGCACCTCTCTAATTATCCCTATCGACACATGTCCTGACTATTTCGTTAAACATTATGCCTAATACTCTGAGCATGTTGTTAAATGTTATACTAAACATATGTGTTCCGGTTTGCATCCTTTGTTGGAAAACTATCGATGTGATCTTCTCGCCAGGTCGCGATACAACTTTGTAGTTCATCGAATGATTTAGTCATCAACTAATATCTCATCAAACGAATTGCCTTCCGATGTACCCCGAGGGGGCGCAGAAAGATTTGTTACGATAGGAGAGTAGGGTATTGCATGTTTGTCTCAAAGGATGAACAAAAGTGTAAGTGTCTATCTTTCAAAAAAATTCTTCTTCTAGGTGCCATTGTACCGCTTCACTGTTTGCTCATGTGTATGTTTCGTTACACGTATAAGCAAGTTTGGGAAATTCGGAGTTCATGACTAGCGCATGGATTGGACTGTTTCCTTCACACCCGAATGCAATATGACTATTTTGTGCACGCATGTTTAGAGCTATATGGTATATAACCTCAAGTGCTTACTTCTTATCAGATGGAGTTTCTTTGTATGCAAGGTTTCATGAAACTGTGTCAAAGATGGTTCTGTTCGTGTTTGGACCTACGGCGTCAATAAGCAAATTGTCTAACATGCCAGAAAATTATAGCCATTACTTTTCCGCTAAATCACACTACTCTCATATAATTAGGTCTACAACAAGTATTCTCATCAAACATTTTCCTGATAGCCGCACTCTAGGCAGCGCAGAGAATGTGTACGACATAATGGTGCGAGGGCATTTTCAAGGCGCTTTCGAGCCCCACGATGTCATTGAATGACTTAGCTATCAATACATTCTTTCATCAAAAATTATGTATGACAACCACACCCCGGGGTGCAAAGAGAGAAGTCTAGTTGAATGATAAAAAGTAGAAAAGCCCACCTATTGGGCCTTCCCGTAGGGAAGGACCCATAGGGCAAGGCAGACGGGGTGGGGGGGCCCTCCCCACCACCGGCTGGCCTAGGGCCATGGTGAGCACATGGGTGGGGCCCACCTACTGCTGGCAATCCCTCTCCTCCTCCCTCATGTTTAGTCCCACCCCGGGACTTTGGGGGAAGGGGTGCTCCTATTTCCCCTGTATAAGAAGGGGAGATCCCTCTCCCCAAATCCATCTCATTGGTTTTTTCCTTCCCTCTCTCTCCCTCTATCCCTCACGAGTGTGTTCCCTAGTTTGGAACATGCACAACAAGGTAGAGCTTTCTCCACGAAACACACACTGTCGTGCCATTGGAGTCATTCCGGATCTTCTTCTTTTGTTGCTTCGCTGGGCTCGAGCCCGGGAGACGCCTCTACACCAAATGTTTGTAGAACTTCAGAGGAACTACTAGTTGTGGTGCTAGATACTTGGACGCCTACTCGATCTTGAGGTCAGCTACGCTTTGGCTACATCAACAATGTTTGAATGGGCACGTAATCCCTCTTTTGGTCTTCAAGGGTATGAACACCGAATCCCTCTCATTTATTTACATCTTCATAAATATATGTTGGCAATGTTGTTCTTGTTGTTAGGAATTTTTTGTTTTCTGCTACGGAACCCTTAATTGGTATCAGAGCTGGTCTATGCGTAGATGTAATAGTACAAGTAGAATACATAGAAATATGTGGGCATTGATTTTCTAGTTGTTACCCTCTCATGTGTACTTGTTCTTATCATGGCAATGTTCGATGAAGCACCCCGGACCGACCTGACGTGTAAGCTTATGTGAGACTGGTTCCACGCTCAAGATATGGCTTGTACGATATAAGGGGCTAGTGGGTCTATCTCTCCTACATTAGTTGATGTGGCATTCATAAAGGATGACCCTGAAAAGGGACTTAAAGAAAAAATTAGTCAATCCATGTTGTGGTTGATGTTCGTAGGTAAGAAACGGTTCTTGTGCGAAATCCCATACATCCACATAAAACATGTAAAGATAAAGTAGAGGCATGTAACTTTATTTTAAAAGTTTTGTGATTTGTATGGTCTAGGTAAGTCTTTATGAAATGTAATACTGATGGAATGGAGGCGCCATGAACCTGGTTCAATGTCGGTGCACTCGATGGAGATCAAGGCGCAATGACCATAGCATATCACATAATTTATTTACATACGATGTTGATAACTTATGCATCTTATTATGCTAGTATTATACTTGCGATGGTAGCATTATAAGATGTCCCTCACACTCAATTCCAACATTCATGTTCTCCCGTTAGTGTGCACGACTAAGACCGTCCATCATTATGAAGTACGTTGTGTTGTTGGGGTGTTAGACATATCGACGTTCACATACGGTTGGTGTAATCCATGTACTACAATACACTAAGGTTAATCTTGGAGAGCCTAGCATGTATATGCATGGCCTCGGAACAGAAATGACTAAAAGGTTAAGCATGAGTCACATGATTGATGTGATTGATATGTCAATATCTACCTCTGAAGCTATACCATCGGTCGTGATGATTGGGTGTGTTATAGTGAATTAGGATGGTGTAATCACTTAACAAACAATGAGGGGTGTTCCTTTAAGTGGAAGTTCTAGTAATTTAGTTGAATTAAACACAAATACATATTATGAACATAAATTTGATATCTTTGCAAATACCATTGTAGATGTCTCGCCCCACTAGCAACCTAGGCCCTTTCCTTGAGAAAGAAAATCTTAAGACTGATGGGTCAAATTTGACCACCTGGTCCTGCAATTTGAGAATTCTCCTTGTTCCCTAGAAACTATCCTATCTTTTGGAAGCACTAGGTGACAAACCCAAAGATTTTGCACCCTAGGACGTGAGGAATGTCGTCCAGCCCATGGTGGATGATTATGCTTGTGCCTAGAGTGGCATGCTCTATGCCATGGAGGTCGGCCTGCAAATCGCTTTGAGAAGATGGGCGCTTATGAGATAATCATTGATCTCAAGGCTATCTTTGGACTACAATCCAGGACTGAGAGGTCTGAAGCTTCGGAATTATTCTTCTCAACCAAGATGGATGAGCAGAACAATGTGAGCAAGCACGTAGTTAAAATGTCTGGCTATTTTCAGCGCCAGAACACCTTGGATTGCAAAATCCATGAAGAGCCATCGATTGATAGGGTGCTGCAATTGTTTCCCCTAGAAACAAAGGATTCGTCCTAAAATACAACATGTAGGGGATTACCAAAACCCTATCTGAGCTGTTCTCTATGCTCAAGAATGTTGAGGTGGAAATCAAGAAGGATCACACTATCTTGATGGTCAATAAGATCATGGACCTTAAGAAGCCCGGTGAGAAGGGTAAGGGCAAGAGGGCAAACCAAAGAAGGATGACAATATTGTTGATGGTTCCTCCAAGGCACCCAATTCTAGACCCAAGCCTGGCATCATGTGCTTATATTTCAAGGGTGACAACCACTATAAGTGCAACTTCTCCAAGTACTTGGAGGATAAGAAGTCCGTCATGATTGTCACCAAAGAGAGAGGTATATGTGAGAAACATGTTATTGATGTTTTCCTCATAAGTTCCAGGATTAACACTTGGGTTTCGTATACTAGCTATGTCGCTCACATTTTAAACTCTCAACAGGAGTTGAGGAATAAGAGGCGCTTGGTGAAGGACGAGGTGATGATGTGTGTTGGCAATGGCCACAAGGTGGACATGATGGCTATCGGCACTCTCCCCCTGTGTCTACCCTCGTGAATATTAGAATGTTGAATAAATTTTACTTTGTACATGTCTTGAGCATGAATATTTTGAGTGGATCTTGCTTATTGCAAGATTGTTATTCATTTAAGTCAGAAACAAATGGTTGTTCTATTTACATGAATGATGTATTTTATGCTCATGCGCAAGAAATTAATGGTTTGTTCTTATTAAATCTCGATTGTAATGATTCGTGCATCCATATCATTAATGACAAAAGATGTAAGCATAGTGATGGTAATTCTATGTATATGTGGCTTTGTCGTCTGGGTCATATCGATGTGAAAAAGATGAAGAATATCCATTCAGATGGACTTTTAGAGTCCATAGATTTTGAATCTCTCAACATATGCAAACTATGCCTTGTGTGCAAGATGAGCAAGACATCGTTCTCCGGTATGATGGAATGGGCGACATATTTATTGGATATCATACATATTGTTGTATGTGGACCAATGAGTGACTCAATGCGCAATGGTTACTATTACCTCGTCACCTTCACTTATGATTTGAGTAGGTATGGGTATATCTAGTTACAGAACTCTGAAACTTTTGAAAAGTTCAAGGAGATACAGAGTGAAGTTGAAACTCAACTCGACAAGAAAATCACGCTCCTTCAATGTGGTCGAGGAGGCAAGTTTTTGAGCTGTTAGTTTGGCATGCATCTCAAGACTTGTGGTATTGTACCACAACTTACTCCAATTGGAACACCATAGCATAATGGTGTGTCTGAGCGAAGTAATCACACTCTATTAGATAGTGTGTCGCCTATGATTTCTCTCACTGACTTATCTATATTGTTCTGGGGATTCGCGTTAGAAACTTCTGCATTCATTTTAAATAGGGCGTCATCCAAGTCCGTGAAGACAAAGCCATATGAGATATGGCATGGTACGAAGCTAGAGTTGTATTTCCTGAAAATTTGGCGATGTTAAGCTTATGTTAAGAAACTACAGCTCGACAAACTCGACTCGAAAGCGGAAAAGTGTATCTTTGTAGGGTATCTAAAGTAAAATATTGGATACACCTTCTACAACAAGAACGAGGGAAAAACGTTTGTCACTAAGAACGATACCTCCCTTGAGAGGATTCATCGTGAAAGGTGTAAGTGGAAGGAAAGTAGAGCTCAATGAGGTTTTTCATCCTAATATCCAGATACCGAGAGGCACAATAGAAGATGTTCCTGCTCATCAATCGGGGTGGAAGAAAATGATGATTATGACACTCACATCGACGCAACTACTGAACCTTGTAGGTTGACGAGAGTATGTACTGCTCCCGAGTGGTATGGAAATCTTGTTAACATGGTCATGTTAGATTAACAATATGAACCTGCAACCTACAAGGAAGCAATGGAAGGCCCTGAGTTCGAGAAATGGCTCGAGCCATTATATCCGAAATATGATCCATGTATGACAACCAAGTATGGACTTTGGTGGATATTCCCAAAGGTCACATACTTGTTGAGAATAAATGGACCTTTAGGAAAAATACTAATGCCGATGGTAACATGACTGTCTATAAAGCTCGAATTTTCACAAAAGGTTTCTGGCAAATTGAAGGTGTTGACTACGACGAGACATTCTCTCCCATAGCGAATCTTAAGACATATTCAGGTTTTACTAGCAGTTGCTGGACATTTCGATTATGAAATATGGCATATGGATGTGAAACCTTTGTTCCTAAAGGGCAACATTGAGGAAGAGTTGTATATGATGCAACCAGAAGGTTTTATTGATCCAAAGGATGTTGGGAAGGTATGCAAGCTTCAGCGTTCCATTTATGGACTGAAGCAAGCATTTCAGAGCTCGAATCTTTGCTTTCATGAAGTAATCAAAGGTTTTGGATTTTTCTAAAATTAGGAATAAGCATGCATTTACAATAAAATGAGTGGGATCTCACTAACATTCCTAGTGCTATATGTGGATGACATATTGCTAATATGTGAATCTTCAGAATAGCATGAAAGAATATTTAAATTGTAAATTTTCCATGAAGGACATGGGTGGGGCTGCTTTCATAATAGGCATTAAGATATATAGGGATAGATCAAAATGCCTATTAGCACTAAGTCATAGTACTTACCTTGAGAAAGTTTTGAAGAGCGTCAGAATGGATGAGGCAGATAAGGGGTTCTTGCCTATAGTGAAAGGTAAACCATTGAGTGCGACTAAGTGTCCAGAAAGGGATAATGATAAGGAAGCGATGAAATGTTAGGAATGATATCCTACAGGTCACATTCCATCTTGTATTTGTAACCTAATATCCATCTTAGAGCTAGTTGTATGTGTCACTTCAATTGGGTGTGAGAACCACATACCTGTATCTAGCTCTAGCTGGTTTTTCCTTAGTTGTTTGAGGTTCGGAGGGAAACCCACTGTCGAGACTAATTTGTAAGTTGAAAGATGAAAATGTTTCACGTGTCATCATCATGGAGACGCTATCCGCCTTGCATTAGCTAGTCGGAAGAGCCACGATAGCCCGATCCAAAGGTTAGTAGGACGTGAGCACACCGTCATACGCTCCGACTGACACAATGGAATCCTTAGACCTAAGGGAATCGAACAATCCGAGTTCTGGAAAAGCTGGCTTTGACTCCATCTAACACTCAGTGTAACTGGGAGTCATAAGGGTGGTCTTGGGCCAACTTTGAAGCAAGCTACATGACGTCAATCAACCAAGACAGAATTTTCCCCTCCATCTTGGGGAGATATTCTCTAGGCCCTCTCGTGTGATATGATTCAGAAGCATGGCCATGTGCTACACGATCAAGTGTTGATCAAGGTAGTCCGACTTAGTGAAGCCAGAGCGAATCAGTTAGCACTGCAACGAGAAGAGAGTAAACGGACACTGGGATTACAGAATCTCCCCTGTGGTTTATCACCAATATCATGAGGCAAAGGGAATCAGACAAATCGCCACATCGAGGGTAGTTGAGTAAACCGTGAGTCGGCAAGACTTGCTAGAGGTTGCTACCGATTATCAGCTATAGTAGGAAAGTCAATGAGCTACTGCTCTAACTGAATGATTACTGGGTTGTGTACATCTTACCGTAAGGCTATGGGATCACACACTTAAGAGAGTGGAACTAGGAGGATGATGATCCGACTATCACAAGACGACAAGTTGGACTTGTTCGGACAGGGACACGTGTCAATGGGTTGGACCCACTTTGACTAAAGTTAGGGTTTATTACCGAGGGATACAAGCGTTGTGTGTCCTCACCTACTCACCTATATAAAGGAGTGTTAGGGGGATGACCCTCGGGTAGGCCATGCCAGGGTCAACTGGCTGGCCCTAGGGAGATCTAGCTGGATGGCCACAAGACAAAGAACCATAGCCGGGTGATATGCTTCACCCAGTCCACATCAAGATTCTCCGCCTGGTCCGTCTAGCCGTGGGCCAGGAAAGCAGGATGGGTGGCCACCTCTACCCGGCCTCCTCAGATCTGTTAGCCGAAGGTACGGGAGGGGATAACACTCCTTGCGGAGCGCACCCTTGACCGGAAAGGCTGGCGTGCCACCCTGCCGGCACTACCAGACGAGGGCGCCAAAGTGCTGAGGCTGGGAGATGACAAGTAAAGCTCCGGCTGATGGATAAAGCTCCGACTGACAGACAAAGCAGCAAGTTGATGGATAAAGCACCGGGGTGATGCCCAAAGTGGAGGCGCTGAGACGTTTTGGTGCTGTCCCCAGTTGTACTGGAGCTTGACTGGGTCCTGGACCACCGGCTGGACCCGGCAGCCGGCCCACTTTGTAAACCAAAGCCCAAACAGTAAACCCTAGAGCCCACATTGTAACCTACCCTTCCACCAGTATATAAGGAGGGGCAGTTCCAGGGTTCTAGGTAAGGGATTACAAGTTAGAAATTAGCCAGAATCACCAAGTCAAGTAGTTCATCTTCCTCTAGCTCTCGATAGCAGCTAGGGAAATAGCTCAAGGAGCACTTGTATTAATCATCTACTCCCCATATAGTAGATCCTTGTAGGAGTAGGATTGTTACCTTTACAAGAGGGATCCGAACCTGGGTACATCGTTATGTCTACAGTATCTGTGCCCAACCTGTTGCGAGTAGCCACCGATAGCACCCTGATTGTCCCCTCTCATGCCATCACTGATGGCACTACCATGTTCCCAGCTGGAGCCATCATGCACCTCCTTCCAAGGAGATGTTCCGGGTCCATCGCATTCACCCATCGGCAATATCCGGCTGGACATCATCTTCGGCACAGAGGACAACTTCCACCGCGAGCCTATATGGTTCGACATCATCAACCTCTGCAGCGCTTACCACACCATCATAGGATGCCCCACGCTCACCAAGTTCATGGTGGTACCGCATTACGTGTACCTCAAGATCAATCTCCCCGGGCCCAAAGGGGGTAATCACCATCACGGGTGACTACAGACGGTCGGTGGAACATGCCATACACGGCTTCAAGATCACTGAGGCCATGATCATCGCAGAGGAGAAGCGCGTCGTCATGCAGAACATGGCGGCCCTACAGGCGGACATGTCGGCTAGCGATCCAAAGCCAGCCAGAGAGGCGCAATTCAAGCCATCAAAGGGCACCAAAAAGATCTTGCTAAATGAGGCCGAGATGGACAAGTTTGTCCTCGTCGGAGACAGCCTTGATAGAAAATAGGAAAGCATGCTCATCAAATTCCTCCGTGAGAATTGGGATATCTTTGCATGGTCCCCCAAGGACATGCATGGTCTACCGAGGGAGCTCGCCGAGCACTCTTCACATGTCAGGATGGATGAAAAGTTGGTCACGGAGTCACTAACTACTACGTAGAACAAAAGAGAAGAACCATTAGTGAAGATATCACCCGGCTGCTCGCAGCTGGATTCATCATGGAGGTTTTCCACCCGGAATGGCTGGCAAACCCGGTGCTGGTGCTGGCAAAGAACAAGACTTGTGTTGACTACACCAGCCTTAACAAGGCATGCCACAAAGATCCGTTTGCCCTGCCAAGAATAGACCAAGTGATCGACTCCACGACCGGCTACAAACTGTTGTCATTTCTGGATGTGTACTCTGGCTACCACCAGATCTGGTTGAACCCTGCTGATCAAATAAAGATAGCATTCATCACCCCATATGGGGCCTACTGCTACACCACCATGCCATTTGGACTAAAAAATGCAGGCGTCACATACCAGCAGTGCATGCAGAAGTGCCTACAATCACAAATTGGCAGAAACGTGCACGCCTATGTCGATGCCGTGGTGGTGAAGACAAAGGAGAAGCAGACACTCCTTGAAGACCTGAAGGAGACATTCGCCAACCTATGCAGTTCCAGATGAAGCTGAACTCGGAGAAATGCGTATTTGGCATCCTAGCCGGGCAGCTCCTCGGTTTCCTCATCTCAGAACGTGGAATCGAGGCCAACCCAGAGAAGATTGGTGCAATCGAGCACTTGCAGCCGCCGCAGAACCTGGGCGACGTGCAGAAGTTCACCGGATGCCTAGCCTCCCTCAGCCGGTTTGTCAGCCGGCTGGGTGAGAAGGCACTCCCCTTGTACCAGCTCATGAAGAAAACCGACAAGTTTGTCTAGACGACGCAGGCGGACGAGGCCTTCCGTGACCTCAAGCGCATGTTATCCTCTCCACCTATACTGGTGGCCCCAGCTTCAAAGGAGCCAATGCTGATGTACATTGTGGCTACCAACCGGGTCATCAGCTTCGTGCTGGTGGTAGAGAGATCAGAAGAAGGAAATGCTCAGTCGGTTCAATGCCTGGTGTACTACCTGAGTGAGGTACTCTCGCTATCAAAGCAGAACTACCCTCACTATCAGAAGCTGGTGTATGGCGTGTACATGGCCGCCAAGAATTTGAAGCACTACTTACAAGAGCACTCCATCCAGGTAGTGGCGTTGGCCCCCCTGTCAGAGATCATCGGAAACAAGGACGCCACAGGCCGGGTGGCGAAATGGGGAATAGAGCTCGCAGCGCACTTCCTCGTCAATTGGGCAGAGATGCAGTACCTGCCTCCATGTCCTGACTCCACGCATTGGAAGCTACACTTCGACGACTCCAAGATGTAAAGTGGACCAGAGCTAGGGTCGCCATCACCTCCCCAAAGGGGGACCAGCTGGAGTACGTGATGTGGATCCACTTCCACGCATCCAACAATGTCACTGAGTATGAAGCACTCGTCCAGGGTCTCAAGATGGCAAAAGAGATCAGCGTCATGTGCATCCTCTGCTTTGGCGACTCCGACCTGGTGGTGCAGCAAGTATCAGGAGATTGGGATGCCAAGGGTACAAATATGGCACTATACTGTTTCTTTGTACAACAGATATGCGCCTATTTAGAAGGATGCGAGTTTCACCACGTGCGTCAAGTGAACAATGAAGCCGCGGACGCACTCGCCTGCATAGGGTCAACAAGAGAAACAATTCCGCCTGGAGTCGCCCTTGAGCACTTGCGCAAGCCATCCATTACGCCGTCTCTGGAATATGACTCCATCATGTTGGACGCGGACCAAGGCACTGCCGGCTCCAAGAAACCTGGCGCCACATCAAACCCGAGGACTGCCACGACACACCCGGGGGCTGCCGCCTTCATCCCGGGGACTGCCGGCTCTGGTCTTCCACCCGGTAGACCACCTGATGAGCCCGAGGCGGCCGTTAGTGAAGAAGTCAAACTGATCATGCAAACCGTCTACGCCATCCGGGAAACGCCTCGATGGGGCAAGCCGTTCATGGGCTTTCTGGCCAAAGGAGAGCTGCCGGATGAAGAGGTTGAGGCAAGACAAGTGAAGCGCAGGGCAAGCACATACATAATCATCAAAAATAAGTTGTACAAGCCCAGCATGGGAGGAATATACCAGCATTGTGTAAGCAAAGAGGAATGCGGTCACCACGCATCATCGAGAGCAATAGTGGCAAAGGCATTCCGCCATCGGTTCTACTGGCCCACAACACTGGAGGACGCCGAGTAGCTGGTGAAGGAATGCAATGGATGCCAACGATTCACCTAGAAGAAACACACTCCGTTATTAGTGCTCAAGACGATCCCTATCACCTAGTCGTTTGTTGTTTGGGGCTTGGACATGGTAGGCCCATTTAAACAGCAGGATCTGACAAAACACATTTGTCGGTGGCCGTGGACAAATTCACCAAGTGGATCGAAGCAAAGCCAATCAAGAAGCTGGATGGACCGACAGTGGTCAATTTCTTCATCGACATCATCGCGCGTTTCGGCTACCCCAACAGCATCATCACAAACAACGACACGAATTTGCCAAGAGGGCCTTCACGCGTTTCTGTGGTTACAAGGGCATCCGCCTGGACTTGGCCTACGTTGCACACCCCAATCCAATGGACAGTGCGACCGAGCAAATGGTCTGGTCCTAGCCGGAATCAAGCCAAGACTAATTGAGCCACTCATGAGGACTCCCGAATGGTGGATAGAGGAACTGCCGACAGTACTATTGAGCCTACGCACAACGCCCAACTGCTCCATCAGCTTCACGCCATTCTTCCTCGTCTATGGAGCAGAGGCAGTCCTACCAACCAACATCAAATTCGACGCACTGCGCAAACTGCAGTACAGAGAGCAGCAAGCCAAAGAAGCACGGGAAGATAGTGTTGATCTCCTTGAGGAGGCTCGAGAGTTGGCCTTGTCCAGGTCTGCCATCTATCACCAGAACCTACGCCGCTATCACGCTAGTCGGATCCGCAACGTCTCGTTCCTTGAGGGCGACCTTGTCTTGCGGCTGGTACAAGACACCAAGGGGATGCACAAGCTAGCTCTGCCTTGGGAAGGGCCATTCATCATCAATCGGGCACTGCATAACAACTCATACTACTTGATCGACACTCGCCAGTCGGCGAAGAACAAGATGGACCGCTCTGGCGAAGAAGCTGAGCGCCCATGGAATGTGAACCTGCTTTTCCCATTCTACACCTGAATAAAGGGATAATGTATCTTACTTTTATGTAATGAACAAGTTGAGGGGCCTCAACATAGTCTCGGGGACTCCATAATAATTTGGCATTTTCTGCCACAACACTTGAAGTTCTCCAACTACATTGTTTGAACCGCAGACCCGACAGTCTCTCTCGCAGACTCACCGGATGGCCTAGGCGACCACAAATTCTGAAAAGACAAAGTACTGTACACGGTTCCAAAAGATCCCTCTCTCGATTCCGGCTGTAGACTGCAATCCGGCTGACAGACACGACAAGAGCAGAAAACTCGAAGACCCGTACAGGAAAAATCCTAAGAAAACAAGACGTCTGGATGTTCCAGTTGCGCCTGCTTGGTCGAAGCCGGTAGCCAAAATACAAAGTATTGCGCAGTACGCTAACTAAGCAAACCATTTCTTCCGGCTAAGCGCTAACAAGGATACAGCTTCAACGGCCAATGCTCGCTAAGAAAAGGACTAAGCTACCAGTTTTGCGCGAAACGACAAAAGTTTCAACAAAAGGAGCAACTAAAGACTATGCTTATCCTATCCATGTCTAACATGCAAACCATTTTTTGTATATTTCATCCTTGCATGAGCCAAAGCGTCAGAGCCGGAGGCCAGCCACCAGACGACAAAGGAACGCAAGGGAGCTTCGACCCGGCTGGATTCTCTAGCCGGCCCGAACATCGGGGACTACACCCTCTGGGTGCGCTCGTGCGCTCCCACATAGGAAACTGTGGCATCCCGCTAAAACCACTACTAGAAAATCGCTGTGTTTTTGCGCATTGCAACATCATGACCGCATGCTCATGTCATCATGCCACATTGCATTTGAGCATTGTCATCGGCATGCATATGTTGTCTTAAACTATTTTCGAAAACCTATTTTGTTTTTCTAAATAAGCCCCGTCCTTATTCAAATACAAAACCCGGGCTTGGCCGGATTAATTTGTTTCTTCTAAAAACGGATTTCAAAAGCGCCGTTTTAAATAAATAAAATTTCAAGTTGTTTTTAGGAGGCAGCCTGCCAGGCCCGAAAGCCTGGCCGGCCACTCCAGACCCTAAATCTATTCTACCTGGACCTAACCCTAAGCCCACGCTATCTACCCAGCCCTCCGCCGCCACATACAAACACACACTCACGCAGCACCCCACACAGCCACACTCCCTCCCAGCCGCCACCTCACCTAGACCACTCCCTGCTCGCCACCTCACCCCGCCTAGCCCACTCCCCAAGCATATACACGCACTCGCGCGCAGCCCACCGCACACAGCACGCAAACCACCCCGACCGCTCCCTCCGCGTTGGCCCCACCCGCGCAGCTTGAGCGCGTGACCACCTCCCCACCTTTTCCCGCCCGCACCAGTGCCGCATACGCCACCTACCGCCTGCTGGGCCCACAGCACCCGTCGCCCCGCGTCGACGTGTCGCCTGCAAGTCTCTCGCGAGAGACGGATCGCCCGCTTGCCCACCATCCTCTCTCCTGCGCCTCGGGCCCACCTTCCGACAAAAGCCACCGACGCCACATGCGCATCCCGTCTCCATCGTCCCGCATCTTCCTCTCTCCTCCACCCCAATCCGCTCCTCCTTCCCCGCGTTTTCCCTCCCAAGCACGCTAGCCTCGCCTCTCCCCTCGTGCCTGGAGCCGCCGCCTGCCGCGTCCGGCCGCCATCGACCTCGACCCCGGGCGCCGCCACCTCCCTCCGTGCACAAAGTGCCTCCTCCTATGCGCACCCGCCTCCGGCCTGTAAGAGTCGTCTCCGCAGCCGTGTGCCACCTCGCCGGTATGCACATCCTCCGGTTTCGCCTCAAGCTCGCCCCGTGACCGACCTGCTCGACCCATCCCTGCTACCTCCATGCGGGCCCCTTCTTCCCGGACGTCCATCGTCGTGCGACACCAGGGCAGGGACGCCTCGCCCCCACCTGCAGCGTCGCCGGCCTCCCGAGTGGCTGCGTGCATCTCTCGAGCCCAGCCGTGCGCCCCGCCCGCAGCCTGGACCTCCTCGCCATCCGCCGCTAGTGCTCTGTCGCTTCGGCGCCAAGGCCTCCCTCCGCCGCGTTGGCGCCTTCTCTTCATCTCTCGAGTGTTGTCGCCCTTGTCTCGCGCCAGCCTCCGTCCTCCATCTGTCCACTTGTGCGAGTAAGCTAGGGGGCAACATGTCTGTGTCCGTGCGTGTATGTGTTGGTGCTATCAAGTTAGCGTCCTAACCCATGTTCACAGTACCTGGACCTCGTCTCGATCTCGTCGACGCTATCTATACCATGGATGTGTGCATCCGAAAACCATAGTGCCAACCCAAGTCCGTTTTCAACCACCGGCGTCGAATTTCGAGAACTTCGACCTAGAACTCCAAGATCTACGTCACGGAACCCGAGGCCTTTGACACGGAGCGCCGAGATCCCGGACCCGGAGAAGCCCTGGACTCCAAGATCTACTGGCGACCCGACCAAGATCCGAAGACCAAACCCTGGCGCGCCAAGTTCTTCGACCATGAGGACCGATCCATCGGATGCGACAAGGCCTCCTTCTCGGAACCACCAAGTACTTCCTCTTAGATGCCAAGACCCGAACCTGAAGAACGCCAAGATCGCCACGGGAACAACAAGTACTTCACCTAGGATGCCAAGACCGACCCGATATGCGGACCCGACAAGATCTTCGCGACGACAAGATCGACACTGACTTGGGCGAATCCGATGAGCCGCCGACGCTGAACCAAGACCTGCGACGACCTCCGAAGGCCGGTCCCGTCGAACCCCGAATCCCCCGGAACCCAAGATCTTCCGAATCTAGATGTGTGACCCTAAGCCCCTATTTTTATAATATGACATTATCAACTGTCGCATATTACATTCTTCATCTCGCATGCATATCATGTGGTTTGGGCGCATTATGCCGATTCACCTAATTAAATATGGAGTGTTTATGCGGGCTATTCTAGTCTTATTTCGGACTCTATTTCAATTTGTGTAGCGAACCGATACCATGTTTCGCCCTGTTAATACAACATTTAAATTGCGGGGTAGCTAAATAACTTGAACCTTCTGATTAATTGTTGGGACCCCGGTTCCGCTTAATATTGCCTAATTGCACCGCATCTGTGCCATGCCATGCATCATATCATAAGCATGCCGGATCTTCTGCCGTAGTATTAAATATTGCATCAGGTGTTTCTTCTAGTGTTTGCTTCTTCGCGGATTAGGCCGATGAGTTGATGCGAGTATCGACAAGTTCTATGGATATGATCCGTCGGCAGTGTTTTCCAGGCGAGCATCTCTCCCCCTTCTACCTATTTTGCATTTATAGTCTTTATTTCCTCCTGTTGATCTATTGCTATCCGTGTCATGATGCTTTAGTTTCCGTACACCAGTTATATCCCTTGCAACCTCTATATTGCCTTGGAGACCTCCTATTACCTGTGTTTGGTAGATAGCTGGCCTTGTGAGTCGTAGTTGCTTGCTCAGGTGCGATCTCGTGTTGTCAAGTACCATAGTTGTTGGAATGCTGGCAGATGTTTATGGTGGAGTTGATCATGACTTCAAATACAATTATTAAATTGTTGGGACAACTAATGAAAGAGGCACCAATGTGCAATATATGTTATTTGGTTTTTATGTCCACTTGTGTCCCGTAGGCCCCGAGTACTTGATACCTGTTCCTTGACTATTCGCGCTATCCACGTCCGGGAGAGTCTATGAATCCCCCTTAGCCAGAGCTTGATTCATTTCTTATTTCTTGGGGCCACAAACTAGTTTGGGATTTTATTACTATCCTGTACTTATGCCATGCTTTACTGCTTTATTTACGATTGTGCGTGGAGCACCTGTACTGTTTTGGATCGTGGAATGTTTTCGCGGTATCGACAAGCCCAGTCACACTTTCGGGTTCCCATTCGTTTACAGCCATAGACACAAACCTTGGGTCCGTCTCGGAGGCGGCCAACTTCGTTGCGGGTAGCTTAATGGGGTGGCCCCCCGAAATATTTTATGAATCCTGTGATTGCTTTGTCGTGAATGCCTCGTTGGGTTTTGATTTGGTTTTTCCATGGTTGATCGAGTGTGTGTTGCTATTTGTGCACCCCTGCAGGGTAAATCTTTCTGAAAGCCATGTCCGCGGTTATGGACGACTTGGAGCACAGTATCTCGATCATAGACAAGCATAACTAAAGTAGTGCTGTAAATTTGACTTAATATGTGACTAGTAATCATATTCGAATACAACGAAATGGATATTAAAAATGCCAACAACTGGTGGAGCTGGGGTTCCTTGTGTCTTGTTATATCTGCCTAGTAAGTATTGCAACTCCAATGGAATGTGATAAAAGTGCCAACAACTGCTGGGTTTTGGGATTCCTCAGGACAATTATATCTGACTAGTAAATGTTCCAACTACAACGGAATGTTAACTAAAACCGCCCACTACTTATGCTATCACTATGAATCAAGCTATATATCTGACTAGTAAATGCTGCAACTATAACGGAATGAGTAAAACTGCCAACTGTGTGAGTTCCTTGGTCCGACTTCCTCATTTGGTCTCGAGGGGGAAATACCAGGATGGGTATGTTTGGTGTTAGTATCAGGTTGGAACTGAATAGGTCTTTCTTATCTCTCCCTAATAGGTGACAGTTAATTCAGTCTCTATAGGTTGTTTAGTGCATGTTGCGCTGCCGCTTCAGTCCACCATACCTATGTAGGTGAGAGACGCTGAATTCTAGCCTCGCCGTGTACTGGCCTCAGTACTGACGCTCCTCTTTTCCCTTTGCCCTTTGTCGGCACCCCTTTTGTTTTAGCAGGTTTGAGATCAACGTCGTTAGCAGGGTTACCCTTCCGGCTTGGCCTGGGAAGGGTTATGGACGCCATTGGTTATTCTTCAGGGCTCTTAGCCCCATTTGCATCTTGTCCGTACTTAGACGCTGTATCGTTTTCAAGGTGATTTGGATCTTTGTAGTGTATATCTGTAATCTTGACTCTTGGAGTCGTGCTGTATATATATATTTGTTCTATGGGTCCCATCGAGGACTGTTGTGTAATGGTATTACTTCGTTTTCCACCCGCACGAAAGTGATTGGTGGGCGTCCTTGAATCGTTTCTATGCGGGTTTGGCAGAAAGGGCTAAAACTTGCATAGGGCCGATTCGAGGGTGTTACAGAAAACTACAACAAGGAACAACATTCTCCAGCTGGCCCAAACCTCGGGACTACACCCTGTGGGTGCGCTCGCACCCCCCCCCATAGAAGAAAGCATACAACAAGTGCAACATAAGGCAACATCAAAGACGGGCGACAAAAATCCCGACAAAATTCATCACAGAGAAAAAGTAAATTGTTCACCAAAGAACAGAGTTAGTACCACAAGCAAACAAGTTTTCAACAAGATACAAATACTCCTAGCATTCCGGCAATCAGGATTGAGAGCGAGAGGCCTCAGCTAAGCGTGGCTGTAGGAGGGGATTGTTTGTTTGCGGCCTGAAAGTTCGTGGGCGAGTGCATGGCGGTACCTAAGTTGCTTGTAATTGCCGCGTTTGGTAAAGTTGGGATGCCAACTACTCAGAGGGGCCATTTTGACACAAACTCATCTCACCCCTGCCAAATCCAGACATTCCATTAAACTGCCCCGTGAAGTAGACGGTCAGGACCCACAGGTCGGTCATCTGTCCATGATGCGAGCGCCAACACGGCAACCTCTTAGGAAAATCGAGGAACTAAGTGGATTGGATGCGTTGACCAATTTCACAAATCCATTCCCTCCTTTCCCTAGCACCGGCGGCGTCGAAATCCACCCTCCAAGAAGGACGATCCCTTCGGACATTTGACTTCCGGTGCCAAGTTGCTGCACCCAGTCGTTGGTCACAAGCTATAATGGCACATGCCTTAGCCGCTGTTGCGAGGCTCTAGCCCGCCTCCGCCACCGACGAGCTGAGCATCTCGGGGGATGGCAAATCCTACTACCAAGGAAGAATAAGTTTTGGCTACATGCGGGTGAGCTACCCTTCTCTTTGCTATTCGCATTAATTATAATTGCTAGCTGGCTACTGAACCTACCATTGTTTGTTAGCCCAACACTGACAAACATATTTTGTCCATAGTTTTTTGTCAAGTGGGATCTCCACGGACCACCCTTACCTAGTTACGGTAGTCCTCTTCAGGTAGGACTCTAAATTAACAAGGGTGAAGGGAAAGTGTTATGGACACCATTGTATCACGATGGAAGAAGCGCTTGCGCAAATCTGCACTATATCTGGTTTGGTTGCTACTCTACGTAATCATGATGAATTATGGCCGAAGAAGACTGCAAAGTTCAGCTTCATGGATGAACATGGCATCATGGTTCCTCTAACGTGTGACAATCAGCTAATTGGGTTGATGAAAAGGTATGCTTCGGCTTGCATGTTTGAGTTGAATTGTGATGTACTGGATGTGGAAGCTGCTGCAACTGGGAGTCGCCCTTCTATTCTTGGACAGGGTGGTCGCTCGAACCCAATTAGCTCTTGGTAAGAAAAAGTCTCTTGGGGTTCGCATGTTTGTGCTGAATTATAATTTTTGTTTCATTTACTCTATAGATATTAGGCAGTTATGCAACAGTCATGCTTCTTTGACAGGAAGCGCCGCAAGGATAGAAACATGACTACCGGGTCAGTCATTTTTCTGCCCGAAGAAGGTAAAAACGAGTGGAAAGATGATGCTGGACACGAGTCTGGTGTTGATTGTCCCGGCGATGCAGAGTATGTGAAGCTAAGAAAATTGGCACCGAGGAAGAGAAAGAAGGTAGGAAATGAAGAATCCAATGGACGTGAAGGCTTGGCACCCAGGCTACAGAAGAAGGTTGCTGGCAATGAAGATGCATAGTAATGTGTTGAACTTGAACCTATATATGTAATTTCGTTAAATTCTGGAGCTCTATGTGTGGCACTTTGCTTGGCGAAACAGTCTACCCACATTCTCTGAGTAAAATGTACTGCAACTTATGGTTTGGAAATGCCCGAGTCAGTAGTTGAATCCGAAATTGTGATTGTGCCACTGCTATCTGAAAACACGTAGCTCCGGTTCCACGATTGTTGAGGGGCAGGAGGTCTCCAAATTCGATGGAATGTAAGTGGCATAGAAATAAATTATTTAAGCTGCCACACTCCATGAAGTAGCAACTTATTTCAGATGTTGCACAACGACGTGGCAACATAAACAACAATGGCAACCGATAATGCCCAGATGCTTGAGCCCGTCTATCTCACCGCCTCCCTGCTCCTACATCCCCTGTGTCTGGCGAAGCTCCCGGATCTCCAGTAACTGGGTGTACGTGCTTCCACTTTATAAATTGTAGTTGTGACATTTGCATGCGGCACAATGTAGATTACATTTAAACAAACCACCAATGTTAGAATACCACCATGATTAGACAAAAGGAAGTAATGCAAGGTTAAGACAGATTAACGGGAGACCAATTTTTTTCCTCCCAGGACTCCGAGACCACTAGTTCAGACCGCTAGGTGAACTAGTACTACTATTACAACTTAAAAAGGCATGGAGATCAAGATAAATAGAACTAGTTATCACACATCTCCTTGATCTTCCTAATCTTAGCCCGATGCGCATCTTCCTGCGAGAGCAAGGATCGATTCATCTGCTCCTTCCTTTTAGCATCTTCCTTGCATAGCTTCAATTGTTTCTCTGTATTTTTCCTCATGCAGTTGTCAATACTCGTAGTTGTGAACTGCAGGACTTTGGCCTAGTGAAGATCATTCCTTGCTTGAGTCAGTTCTTGCTCTGCTTTAGCCTTCAGGGCCAATGCCACGTCCCTCTCTTTCTCAACTTTGCTAACCTTGTCTTGCATCCTCCTGAGATCTCTGTTAAGCTTGGTCGTGCAACTAGGTCCCATAGCTTCATCTCAACACTGTCAAGAAGTGAGTTGACTACGGATTCTTTCAACTCAACAGTCATATCCCATAGTTTGTCCAGCGTTTTTCTGCATCGATTAGGGCCACTCTGGATCTACCCATTTGACAACACCGCAACTTCCGCCTTACAACATTGCACGATGTCCTTGACACCGTAGAAACCTCCTGCCTACGTTTCGTCCTTCGAACGCAATAAAATTAGCCGGCACATATCCATATTTACATAGCAGAGGATTGTCATCATCCGCTAAACCGTGATAGTCGGAGTCATGCAGCGTCTGGTTGGCCTAACACATCATACACGAATGAGTAAACAGAGTAGATCTAGCTCAAAATAGATAACTGGCCATAGATGATAGAGATAAAGATGAGACAACTCACATCGAAATCACCGTACATGTCTTCACGACGCATTTCCTCAAAGCATCCCCTTGAACCCATGGTGAGAGAGAGAGAGGGAGAGGGGGGTGGCCGCGGGAGAGATAGCTAGATGCACCGTCGGCTTACGGCTACGGCAGGATGGGAGTGAAGTGGGGGAAGTGGCTTCAAGGGGAAGAAAGAGATGTAATGGGGACGTGACAGTAGAATATGGCCCACTGAACTCGTGAGTCATGACACTCGCAACTGGGGAGCGCCCGGTTTTGCCAGTTTGTCCAGAGCAAGCGGGCAGCAGCGTGGCCAATCACGCCGCAGAACAGCCTACTCACGGATTGCTCTCACGAAGACCATCCCAATAGTACAAGCTCCCCGATCGAACGGTATGTAACAATCGTCAAGAAGAACAATTGTGTTAGGGTGTGCCTTCTAGAAGACTCGGTATAACGGCCACCATTGGGGGGCTAAGGTTAGGGCTCTCCTAAGGTTAGGATCCATATGTGGTTTATGAGAACAACACACATGCAATGACATTGTTGATATGTGGTTTGTGAAAAGAACACACATGCAATGACTCTAACTGTGGTTAATGAATAGAGCAAACATGCAATGACACTAGTGGATCCATGTGTGGTTTGTGAGAAGAACACACACATGCAATGACAATGGTGTATCCTTATGTGGTTTGTGAGAAGAACAGACATGTAATGACTCTGGGTGTGGTTCATGAAAAGAACACGCATCCAATGACACTAGTGGATCCATATAGGGTTTTTCAGGAGAACAGACATGCAATGACTCTAGATGTGGTTCATGAGAAGAACATACATGCATTGACACTGGTGTATCCTTATGTGGTTTGTGAGAAGAATAGACATGCAATGACACTGGTGGATCCATGTGTGGTTTATGAAAGGAACAAACATGCAATGACACTTGTGGATCCATGTGTGGTTTATGAAAGGAACATACATGCAATGACACTGGGTGTGCTTTATGAAAAAAACACACATCCAATAACACTGGTGGATATATATGTGGTTTGTGAGGAGAATAGACATGCAAAGACTCTAGATCTGGTTCATGAGAAGAACACACATGCAATGAAACTGGTGTATCCTTATGTGGTTTGTGAGAAGAACTAACATGCAATGACACTAGTGGATCCATGTGTGGTTTATGAAAGGAACATACATGCAATGACACTGGTGGGTCCATGTGTGGTTTATGAAAGAAACAGACATGCAATGACACTGGGTGTAGTTCATGAAAAAAAACATGCAATGACACTGGTGGTTCCATATGTGGTTTGTTAGAAGAACACACATGCAATGACACTGGGTGTGGTTCATGAAAAGAACACACATCCATTGACACTGGTGGATCCTTATGTGGTTTGTGAGAATAATAGGCATGCAATGACTCTAGTTGTGGTTCATGAAAAGAACAAACATGCAAGGACACTGGTGTATCCTTATGTGGTTTGTGAGAAGAACAAACGTGCAATGACTCTAGCTATGGTTCATGAAAATAACACACATGCAATGACACTGGTGGATCCATGTGTGGTTTATGAAAGGAACAGACATGCAATGACACTGGGTGTGGTTCATGAAAAGAACACAAATCCAATGACACTAGTTGATCCATATGTGGTTTGTGAAAAGAACAAACATGCAATCACACTAGGTGGATCCATGTGTGGTTTGTGAAGAGAACAGACATGCAATGATATTGGTGGATCCATGTGTGGTTTGTGAGAAGAACACACATGCAATGACACCGGGGGTGATTCATGAAAAGAACACACATCCAATGACACTGTATGATCCTTATGTGGTTTGTGAGAAGAACAGACATGCAATGACTCTAGATGTGGTTCATGAGAAGAACATACATACAATGACACTGGTGTATCCTTGTGTGGTTAATGAGAAGAACATACATGCAATGACACTGGGTGTGGTTCATGAAAAGAACACACATCCAATGACATCGGTGTATCCATGTGTGGTTTGTGAAAAAGAACACACATGCAATGACTCTGGTTGTGGTCCATGAAAAGAACACACATGAAATCATAGCGGTGGATCCTTTTGTGGATTGTGAAAAAGAACACACATGCAATGACTCTAGCTGTGGTTCATGAAAAGAACATACATCCAATGATAGTGGTGTATCCATGTGTGGTTTAATGAGAAGAACAAACATGCAATGACTCTGGGTGTGGTTCATGAAAAGAATAGACATCCAATGACACTGGTGGATCCATGTGTGGTTCAATGAAAAAACAGACATACAATGACAATGGGTGTGGTTCATGAAAAGAACACACATCCAATGACACTGGTGGATCCATGTGTGGTTTGTGAGAAGAATAGACATGCAATCACACTTGGTGGATCCATTTGTGGTTTGTGAGAACAATAGACATGCAATGACACTAGTGTATCCATGTGTGGTTTGGGAGAAGAACAGACATGGAATGACGTTGGCTGTGGTTCACGAAAAGAACACACATGCAATGAAACTGGTGGATCCATGTGTGGTTTGTCAGAAGAACAAGCATGCAATGACACTGGGTGTGGTTCATGAGAAGAACATACATGCAATGGCACATGTGTGTCCTTATGTGGTTTGTGAGAAGAACAGACACGCAATGATACTAGTGGATCGATGTGTAGCTTATCAAAGGAACAACATGCAATGACAGCGGTGGATCCATTTGTCGTTTATGAAAGGAACCGACATGCAATGACACTGGTGGATCCATGTGTGGTTTATGAAAGGAAGAGACATGCAATGACACTAAGTGTGGTTTATGAAAGGAACATACATGCAATGACACCGGTGGATCCATGTGTGGTTTATGAAAGGAAAATACATGCAATGACACAGGTGGATC